>CATIWJ010183138.1:0-14492 GCA_949640765.1 Croton laevigatus
TGTGCAATTTAATTTGATGAATTTCCTTGAATAGTAGTTCTGCTTTAGTTATCGGATACGTGATCTGGACATAAAACCTAAAGCAATATAAGAATATTATTCTAAATATCCCTAGTCGATTATTATTATGGGAATGATAATAAACTAAGACTAGTATGTACTCTATGATATGATCTTGTTTTACAGATCATAGGATATGAGACATCGATTAGAGATACATAGTACATATTAGCAAACAGTGTATTGGATCGATCCACTTTATAAGAATACTACATGTGAATAAGGTCATAAGTATTTCTCAAGCAATTCTTATACTAGAATCCCTAGACCTGAAATTACTATGTGTTCTTAGGTAATTTCTCGTATACTTTGACGTATTGCCTAACGTGCCTGTAAAAGGGTTACAAGTATGGGTACGATCAGGTATGTCAAGAATTATGCTTAGGGAAATGAGTAAAGTGAAGGAATTGCCGCTCTCAAAATGAGAGAGAAGATATCACCAGCCAATTAATTAGTGAGACTGAGTAGTGTATGGCCATACTCGGATAGGATAATAAGAGTTATTATTTATCTGATTTAGTCAGTATCACTAGAGAATCAATAAAATGATTTAGCAATAATAAGGGTGACCGATGATATGCCTTATGCTAATCATGATATCAAAGGCAAAGGGTTGTATAAGATTGCTATAGTCTCTGTCAATTCGTAAGAATGACACTCGATTCAATTTGGGTAAGTGTAACGTCTTGCTAGAGATCAATTATAATTTATGGACTTAAATGATATTTAGGTCCATTGCCAATATTGAACGGGCCTTTTGAATCACACGTATAAGGGTTCGGGTTGGACCAGGAAGCTTATTATATTATACCCAATTAATTAATTAATTAAATTATTAAATTATTTAATTAATTGAGAAACAAAAAAATTATATATATAAAACGAAAAATGTGGTTTGCGTTTTATATGCGATGCAATGGAACCAAAATCCAAAGCAATTTTTTGGTTTTGATATATATATATTCGAATGGATATATGTGTGGGTGAAAAGTTCACTTGAAAAATGGAACAAAATGTTTTGCTTTGTTTTGATAATAAGACAAAAATCAAAACATAATAAATGAAAAAGTTCACGTGGAAAAGTTGAAGTTTTATTTTGATATATAAATAATATATGGAAAGTGGGATGTGTGAATAAAAAAGTATATTAAATAGAAAAATTTTTTTACTTTAAGTAGATATATATTAAAACAAAATAGTTTTATTTTGATAATATATATTTACAAATTCAAAGTCATCATTCCTATTCTACTACATTTTGTTTGGAAATTAAAAATGAAACAAAAAGCTTTCGAAATTAAAAATGAAACAAAAAGCTTTAGCTTTCCACTTTTGGCTTTCACGTGGTCATCATTATTATGTCTTCTTTTGATTTTCAATGGTTGAAAATAAAAGTCATCATTTCATCTCTTAAAAGATGATTATTCATTCTGAATGAAGTAGAACTTCACTAGTTACATTTTATTTTGTTCTTCGAACTGGATACACAACGAAAAGGAAGGTCCTTTTAGTTCTACCGATTGGTGAAAGGAAATTAAGCTTCTAATAGTGCTAGCACACTACGGTCTTCCCTTTGATCCTTGTGTGTGAGAAGAAAGAGGGAATTCGCATTTCAATCCCTAGAGTCATTTCGGATCGGCAAGGATTTTGTAGGAAGGTTTACAGCTGTCCAGTTAAAGCACGCTTCAAAGGTATATTCCTAAAATCCCTACACTTAATTAGGTTGATAAAATTGGCTCTAGGGTTAATTTTCATATATTTTATTACTTCCGCTGAAAATTTATGTGATTGTCATCATTATTTGCTATATGAAAATTCCAACATTTTTTACCAAAAAAAAGGGGGTGTGGAAATTAGAATCCGATGTGAAATTGGGAATAAAAGTTGGGAGTGAAAGGATTGGATAGGCCTAAAATTGAAAGCATCCAATTTTAGCTTTTCAAATTAACCCGGTGACTTTATTTTAAAAAGGGCATAAAAACACAAGCCGACGGAATTAAAAAATGAATTTTAGAAATGAAATTTAAACTTGAAGACATAAACTACGTCGTTTTAGCTAAACCTATGTCACTTTACTTAGAAGGTCAATTTGCCTAACCTAAAAAATTGTCGAAAACGGAAAAGCCTCCCAACACAACGAAGCTTTTGTTCTCTGTGTCTCTACATATTCGCCCTCTGTCTCACCAACGACGAGCACTTCTTCTCCCTAACCTAAAGCCAAACGCCGACAGTCTCAACCTCTTCCGCTATTGGTGTTTTTCATCATCGCGGCCAAAGGATTCCAGTCGGTTTGCTGTCCAGGTACGCTACCAATTCTGTATCTTTTTCTTTTTTCGATTTAATATCTAAAGTATCGTTGAATCTAATCAAAGCAGAGCAAACTGAATTTAAGTATAGTGTATATGTTTTAGTGGACTGAGTTAGTTCTGTTAGTAAGAAAACGTACAAAGAGCAAGCAAACACCAAGAATTTGATCGATTCTTTGATGATAAGAATTAGGTTATGCATGTCTAGAAATTTAATTTGGTCCATACGCTTGAATTCGATAGATATTGATTTTGTAATGTGCATTTCTTTTGCTTGCTAGAGACCTCTAAATGGATCCATCTTTATTTCGAATTTTAAATACATGTCACTGTGCTGCCAGTAATATTATATATTCCAGCTGGTTTTAGTCTGCGATAGCTCTTTCCTGCTTTATGCTCTGTTATTATCATGCTTAATACTCTACTGAAATTTAATTTTTCTGGGAACGGGATTGCTTATTTGCTTCTTTAATGCTTTGATTAACAAATCTATAAGTCTCTTTGATGGTTTGATTGATTAAATAGGCATGTGCCTCCCATTTTATATGATATTTATTTATAAATTAAGAAGTTGTTTGTAGCCAAAATGTTACTGAATAATGCATTACATGCATTACCCTGTAGAACTATAAATATGAATGTATAATGACATCAACTTTTATTTGTAATCAATTTGGATTATGTTTATGCTTTTATTTGGACTTTTTGATCGAATAATGACACATTTTATGACCTTTTGTTGATTTTCATGTCATATTATAAGATTTTGCGTTTAGAGTTAGTGATATAATATTATGAAAAATTGAAAAACACGTGTAAGATGAGAAAACAAACGCTGAAATTTTAAGCTGAAATTTTCAATTAGGTGCCATAGAAAACATGTAATTATCTGTACGTGGTTTTTAAAGTCTGCTTTTCTTTTTGACGGTCTTTCTCCTCCCGTGTACCGAATTGTACATGAACTTGTTGAAATGCGTTTAATTCCTGTCTTATATTTAACTAACTATTAGGATAACATGGTGTGGTGAGCAATTAAAGATTATTCACCAAACCCCGATCCTAACCAGCTTCCTATAGTCCAGAAAGTTTCTGTATTTTGATTTTAAAAGCATGGTTAAAATGCAACTGAAGTTTTCTCATGCTTTGCAAATGAATTCTCATTATACTATTTTGATCTGGTTTCTACTTTGACGGTTAAAATTTCATCATCATTACAGCACTCCTCTCGAATCTCATCGTCACTTACTCCCTGATTCTCAAAGTGCCACTGTTCCTCTTTTCAGTGTTAGAATCTCGTCAGTCATTGTACTCAATTGTTCCTTTAATGGCTATGTCCTCTTTCTCTTTTTCTTTATATATTCGATTCATTTTTACCCATTTTTTGATGATTACTGAGAATTTTTGGCTCTGATATATTGGTTATTGAAGAAAAAACTTTGTTGGTTTCCCATACTTGTCAGTTATTCACTGTTCTTCCAAATTTAATTTCGTTTTCTTGAATGATAATTTATAGCTACTGTTAATCATTTGATTGGATTAGGTTGCAATTCACTGTTCTACTTTATACTTCCAATTTTGTTTTTGGATAACTCACGGATGCACTCTTACATTTGATCCGTTGCTCCAGTGAAAATAGTGCAGGAGAAACAGGGATAAAATACATGCATTGGTTTTTTGGTTTGTTAATTTTGCCATAGCTATAACTGATAGCGCAACCCTTAATTTTATGGTATTCTCCATGGTTCTGTGGAAGTGGAAGTGTGGAACTACTTCTCTAATTATAAAAACAATAAAACTACAGTAAACAGTTGGAATTTCGTATTTGGATAATCTGCACACTGCATATATCTTCAGTTATCTAGTCATGACTTAAAAAAATTTAATTCTGGATAATCAATCATGCATTACATATCCAGTGGGTCTTGGGACATGAAAAATTTAACTACAGATTATAACTCATGAGGATGGAATAATTGGTATCTTCCGTTTTTGCACACAATCTTGATCTATGTTTCAAAATCACATTTTAAGGTTTGAGAACCACTAGGTAAATGTCTGGATGAAATTTAGATATAAATGCTCAGTTTCAACAATAAATTGTGAGTTTATAATTTTCTACAATTTAGAACCTTTGGTTAGAAACAACAATTATTTCTCGTTTGCTTTATTACCTTCCACTTGGAAAGGAAATATATAAATCCTTTTCTGGTATGTACAAGTTTGAAACATATATTTAAGGTAGAAAAGGTGTTGTAGCAAGATGCTAACATTTTCTGTATTTCTTTACCCTGACAATTATTTTTGCATATTCATTGTTGTTTTTTGTAATATTGTCCATGCATATTAATGAACCTTTTCTTTCTTGTTCAGTAGCCATGAAGGTGCGATCATCCGTGAAGAAGATGTGTGAGTTCTGCCAGATTGTTAAACGCCGTGGACGTGTATATGTAATTTGTTCTTCCAATCCTAAGCATAAGCAACGGCAAGGCATGTCATCATTTGCGTATGAAGGAATCACGTATGTTGCCTGGTGCTTCTCTCTCTCACACACATACATGCATGTTTGTTGCACATACTGGTCATTTCCATTTGTAGTTGCTTTCTATTTATGATCTGGATAAAAACTTGCCCCAAGAATAGATAATCTATGCTGAAGCTTTAGTATTACTATAGAGATTTTTCCAAACAAAAAAAGCATTTTTATGTGTGTGGTTTTCTAACTTATCATCAAGGTGCATGATTGGTTCAATAACATTTTTTTTCCCCAGTTTCTTATTGTTTTTCTTTCACTTCAATTTTTTTGCTAAGAATCTCTGCACCATCTTATGAAACAATTGTTAAGATAAAAACAAATAATGGGATATAAAATATTACAGGACTATATTATAGGTATTGGAGTTATTTTCAAGTAATAAATTCAGTTATCTTGTCTATTGATCAATAGTAGAAAAAATGTGTAAGATAGGAAGGGTGTCACATGCTCTGGTTCTCACGGGCTTTAACTTGTTCTCAATTAGAAAAAAGGCACTATGGTTGGGTGACTGATTTGGTCAATCCACCAAAAAGGTGGAACCATGCTTTTTTTTTTTTCTATGTAGCAGAAAATTTAAAACAACTGGATTTGCATTTAATTGGAAGGTTTTTAAGTTTGTTCAGAGGTTTTATTGCAATGATGTTTAATAAAATTTTCTCTACGCGCAATACCTGTGTATATATAATACAAGTTTACTCGTTTTGAATTTAAGTGCTGATATCAGTTTGTTTGGTTTTAATCCTCAACTGCTTTTACTACTTTTTGAACTCTAAATATCCCATTACTTGACTGAAGCTATAATTTTTATAGCCATTGTTTTTGTTTTAAATGACATTCCAGATTTGATACCTTGCTAAATTACCAATCAAAGAAATTAAAGAAGTTGCGTGCTTTGATATTTTCCAGTCCTTTATGATCTCTAATTGTCAAAATATTGGAGTACTCCGACATTGAAAGATGCTTGTCTGTCACTGGTTAAACAAATAGGTTGATTTTTGTCTAGAAGGAAACATGACAACGCTCTTCTGATGGAACTATTGCTGATGAAACTTTTAATTCTGTAATGGTATGTTTCTCAGGTCTCCAGAGGCTAGCGCAAATCAGGGAATAGCATCCAATCCCAACATGGGTGTAGGTCTGGCTTCTATCATACCCAAAAAGAATGATCCACCGATGATGTTTGGTTGGAGTTCAAACCTTGCATCTCTACTTTTTAAACTGGGGAAGTAGCAAACTTAGAACTCAAAATTAGGGTTGGTGATTAGGTGAGTGTGCTGCTTTAAGCCAGATTGAGTAGTGTTTTAAATTGTTACTACTGTTGTCTAATTCTTGAATTCCTCAGTAATTTTGGTTTTTTGGGCGCCGCTCGTAATAAATGAACTTGTTTTATTTGACCTTCTTATGGTGTAATATATACCGGTTCAGAATCACGATTACGGTTCGTGAACCACCGGTTCACAGTTCTGGAAATTATGGAACTGGAACCTAACTGTCGGCCAACAGTTCTTAGACGGTTTTGGAACCACCAGTTTGTGGTGTTGGTTCTGGTTCCGGAAAATTCTTAGCAGTTGTTTGGGCGGTTCTTATACGGTTCCTTTTTATTTTCAATGAAAAATTTTAAATTTGTTGAAAATACTCCAAAAATATTAATTGGAACTGCCTATTCTGAACAACTAGAATCTCAGGTTTCGAGCTGTTATGGTTTTAAATCTGGTGGCACCAGAATTGAACAGTCGATTGCAGTCATGTTTACAGTTCTTTCCGGTCATGGTTTTGGTTCTTGATGGTTCGAAAACACATTGAATCTTACTTTGTCTAGTCTTATCTAACATGTATTGAGGGAAACATTGGATGTTTTGGAGCTTTACTAAGGACAATAGAAATTTCAATCTCGTCAATAAGTTACTTGCTTTGTGTAAAAAGAAAAAGACGGTTCCCTTTTTCTTTTTTCCATTTTTTTGACCCCTTTTTTAGTGTTTCTTGAATTATAGAGTTCCATTTTTAGAAAATCTAAAAATATGAAGTACTATAATTATATACCCATATTAAATTTACCTACAACTCAACGCTAAATTTAATATTGAAAATAGACAATTTTTTTAATCAGAGACATATCAACAACTATTGAAGGTTACAAGACAAGTAAAACTTTCTGTCACATATCCAATTATGTGTATACACCATTACAAATTGACAATTACAGGGCAACAGCACCCATTTGAATCCATGACAACCAATTAGGCTATTTCATTTTCATTGCAAATAAACATTTATTTATCAAAGTGAGTAGTATTATATTGTACTACTATGGATTACACGTTCTATAATGTGGTGTATTGTTAATAATATAATAGACAAAAAAGGAAAAATGAAATACCTAAATAAAAAATACAAGTTGGTCAAACTTTCATATAATAATGGTGGTAGAAGGAAAGTAGTCAACGTCATTATAATTAAGATCATCAAATCAAAATAATAATTACAGTAATACCATTTTCATAATGACTTTACTTTTGACGCTTATCACTCATTCACTACTCCTCTCCTTCAACTTGCTAAAGCCAAAGCGCGTGCTGTTTCATATAAGCTTTAAATGCTATAAACAAAATAAAAAATACCATCCACAAATCCAAATCGTAACCCATCCTTAATCACTCTTTGCTGCTATCTGTTCACTAAGGCGCGGTCACCGGTGGCGATGTTATATGGTGAGTCGATTAATTCTTGGATCCGTCGCCTTCTCGCTTGCATGGGGTATGTATTTCTAATTTGGTTTTGATTTGTTTCTCGTTTGAAATATTGGGTTTTCATAGATTTTCCCTTTCTGGTATTTTATTACTCAAAATAATTATTTCTATTTTTGTGGCGTAGCTGAGATTTTTCGTGGGTATGGATTTACTATTTATGGAAGATATGATATTTGTTTCTCTAGTTTCTTGTTTTAAAAAGTATAAAATCTTGAATTTGGTTTCATAAATTGCAAAAAAATTGGATTGGTAGGTAAGTAGTTGAGAGCTTCAAACAAATGGGATCTACATAGATTAATGGAATAATCACTTCTTAAGTATTACAAAATTACTTTAATTACCAATTTATTTCAAAGGTTGAAACTTTACAAGTTATTGAACCATAGATGAGGAGAAATAATTGTTGGAATATTGATTTTTGAAGGGAACATTTAATAGTTTACATGAGATGATAGGAGTTCATACTTCCCTTTTGTTAATAACCCCTTTCTAATTTCTGCACAGGGGAGAAGTATATTTCATAATAGAGGTGGTTCAGTTGCCAATCTTTGCTCATAATACTTTTTTTTCCATCTTCTGTAATGTTATGTTATGTGCACAAATTAAACAAACTCAACTCTGTTAAGTTAATGACTTGATCATAATATTCATTTCGTTATGGATCCACTTCTTTTTTGTTTAACTTGGTTTGCAACAGAGCAGTGGTTGTTTTGGATGCTGTACTAAACCGACGCCAATTATTGCTGTTGATGAGCCAACGAAGGGATTAAGAATACAGGGGAAAGCAGTGAAGAAACCAAGTATATCTGAGGATTTTTGGAGCACCAGCACATGTGATTTGGAGAATAGCGCCATTCAATCTCAAAGAAGCATTTCATCGATCAGCGTATCAAATGTGAATCCAAATAGTGGCACTGCTGCTACCAGCAGCAGTTCCGATTTTGTCAATCATGGTAAGATCCTACTTATCAATTTGCTGAGTGATGAAAGGGGTCTTCATCCGCTAATAATGATGTTATCAAGTTCTATTAGTAGTTTAATTTAGTGCTTACCTGCAGGTTTTCTTCTCTGGCAACAGACCAGGCTTCAATGGATTGGAAGTAATACTTCCACGAATCGAGCAAAACGGAATTGTGAACCCGTGTTCAGGTAGTTTTTCTTTTAAAAGGTCAATCAGCCTGCTCTTTTTGTTGTTCAGAAATCCCGTGTTTACGTCAATCATGTAATGTAAACAGAGTTCCTTCAAGAAACTGGACGTTTAAAAAAATTCTGTATCATATTAATCATATAGTTATGTTGATTCTGTACCTTTGCAGTTGGAATTATGAAGGATTACTTGGAAGCAGGAATCCTTTTCCCCAACCCATTCCTTTATCGGTGAGTTCCTTGTTTGGTTTTATTTGTTGGGAGCAGGAGGATGTTGAATCCTGAATCCTGATCGAAACAATTTGGCAACTTAATGTTTGTTGATTGAATTGAAAATGGCAGGAAATGATAGATTTTCTAACAGACGTGTGGGAGCAAGAGGGGTTGTATGATTGAAAGAGTTGGTTTCTGTAAATAGTTAGGAAACAAATGTTGTTTATTAGCAATTGTAATATTCCATTTTAATGTTAATCTACTTCCTTTTTCTCTTTTTTCTTTCCTTTTCTACAATCTAACTGTTTGTTGTATACAAACCTCAAAATTTGACTTTTTAATGAGCTTCAAAATCCCTCTTCAGTAGTGTTTAGTACTAGAATACACGAATACATAATCATGTTAGAATCATTCTCAAATCTATTGCAGATATTTTAGTTTATAATTGGTTCAATTTTTATATAGAAAATTTTCAAATTTGGTAATTTTCAAATTTCACGTTCATTGTTCATTTTACATAAAGAAAATTTGGGTTAACTTTTATGTGAGCTACTTGAACGTTAGGAGTTTTAATATGATAGTACTTAAACCACAATTTTTTATTTGAAAATATCTGAATTTTAAAAGTATTCACATTAGAAGGTATATTTGGGCGAAAGTATCTTTTTTTTTTTTCTAATTAGATTAAAAAAATGTATTTTTCATTTTGGTCTCTTAATTTATTTTAAAATTGAATAAATTGTACTTTTATAATAATTTATTTTAAATAATAATAATAATTATTATTATTTTGAATATTGGTCTTTATATTTGTTGATTGATTATATTATTTCATTTTTCATGAATTTTTTTAATTTTTTTTATTTACATAATTATTATCATTATTATTTCAATAATTTATACAAATAAATTTCGGCTTTTAGTAAATTTATTAATAAATAAATATTAATATTTTACAATATTTTTTTAAATACTGCAAAAATATATATATATATATATATATATTAAAACCAATTTTGTTTTCACCTAAACTGCTCCATTATCTTATTCGAATGATTATAATTTTCTTTACATTGTCCTTGGATAATGATTTGAATATTATCCATTACATGAAAGTTGATTTAAATATATGGGTGAAATTGGATATTTCAAAAGGGTATGAATCCTTTAATTATGTTTTTGCAGGAGTATGGTAGGCGATTATGATTATGATTATGATTATGATTATGATTATGATTATGATTATTGTTGTTGTTGTTGTTGTTGGTGGTGGTGGTGGTGGTGGTGGTGGTGGTGGTGGTAATGATGATGAAAATTAATTACTATTTACATGTTAGTAAATATATATTTACCTATTTATAAAATATAATATTTATTATTTCTATTAAATTAATTAAATTTAAAAATTTAAAAATAATAACTTTTTACAACAGAAGATTAGTGTTCAGTTTATTACCATATGATTTGAAGTTCAGAATTTAAATTAATTAATTAACTAAACTTATTATTATTTACTAAGAAATTATTATAAAAATATAATTTATTCAATTTTAAAAAATAATATCAAGTTAGGAGTTAAAATGAGAAATACATCTTTTATCTAATTAGAACGAGCAGGGGTGAGTATTTTTTATTTGGTTGGTTGAACCGAATTAAAATTCCAAACCGAAGAAAAACTGAAAATGCTCAATGCAACCAAAAATCGAACCAAAAATGTAAAAATCAAACTGCATATTTCAGTTCGATTTTGGTTTGGTTCAGTTTCAAAACTGAAATTTGCTAACCCCAGTAATAAAGTTCCATTTGTTACATCCTTCAGATGTCACTGTGCTTCTTGATTTTAAAACAAAAAGATGATTTAAATATTTATCTTCCATATTCTCAAAACTCAAGCTTCCGATTATGTCGATGGCAAGGAGTGAAATGCTTTCAAGATAAAGTCGTTTTTTGATTTTCAGATCAAAACCAAGCAAAAAAAATTCGAATGCAAAATAATCAAGCAATAGGCTATAACAAAAGTGCTCGCAAGCAGTTTGAGACTCAGCTCAATAAAAATTCGTTTAAATTCATTCATTAAGCTAAATAAATAAAGATAGGAGTCCAACTTTAGAGCTCGAGCTCAACTCCTGAGCTCGCAAACTGACTTATGAATAGCTTGTTAAAGAGAGTTCGCAAACATGTTTGTAAATACATCGATTAAGGAATTGTCAAATATGATGTTATGGGTATTTTATGTCAGATAATTTAACATTTAGTCTGTAAATTGATTTAAAAGTGCTGATAATGTGAGTTCCTTTCTTAAATCTAATTTTTAAGGAAGCCCAAACTATGGATCGTCCCCAAAACACAAGAACACTAACCATTCCAACATTAACTTGTGATGTAAAATTGAAGCTAATAAGGCTGGAAACTAAAGATTCAAGGCCCACCCCAACTTGTAAAAACCTTGAATATAAGTTGAGACTTAGCAAACTTGGTTACTTTTGTAAGGAATTCGTGCAAGTTCTAACCAGAACTTAAAAGAAGGCTAAAAACATTCCTCATTCTAAAAATGGAGAGAAAACTTAGAAATTTTAATTATGCTCAAATCTGCCATTGCATGTGTTATTAAAGACATAAAGATAAATCTAATGACATATGAAACAATAACAATATACTGACTATAATTAATGCTATATAAAGAATCTATTTGTGCTTATTTTAGATTTTTTTTTTATAAGTAGGATATTGCATTATATAAATGATTTTTTTTTTGGTAATTCCTTTTGATGTGAACTAGGGTGATCAAATTTTAACGGAAATTGAAAATCGGATTGAACCGAACTGAACTAATAATTTGGTTAATTGATAATTCGGTTTGGTTCGTGGGTTGGATTAGAAAAATCCGACCAGTTCTCAGTTGGTTTGCAGTTTCATGTTTTAAGGATAAAAATACTAGTATCAAAGCCCAGCCCAAAGTTAAACCTATTCTTCTCTACACTCGAAAGTCATGTGCAATCAACTCTCATGTTCTCCTCTCTTCTTCCTTTTTGTTTAACATAACCAATCCTAATGCAACCAACATCTTCTGCTTCCCTCCTCCATTAACCACCACCACCTCTTATGTCTTTGTTCTTATCACTCTCGTTAACGAAGTGTTTGAGCTCATCCTTTTGAAGATAAAGACATGGCTAGGTTGAAAAGAAGCACTAACAATCTCAAGCAATCTGAAGAAGATGAGTAACATAAGTCCCTTGTTAAAGCTCGTCGGCGATGCTTGGTGAGAGGGTTGAAACTATGTTGTTTCCTGTTAAAAACCCAAATAAAGCCTAAAATGAAACCTTCGAACACTGATGACCAAGCAGAAGACGCGATCTACTGTCAAGGGAATTCTTCTCTTCTCAACCTACCAGTGGCAGACCTAGAAAATATATAAGGGTAGGCGAAATTAAATAAATATAATAACTAAAAAATATTTTTGATAAATTTTGATGTTCACAATTACAATATAACTCGACAATTTTTCATATTCTGAAATCATCATATAATCCATTTCTCATCAACACTTCTAGAAAAATTCTTCTTAACATAAACAACTATAATATCATTTAACCACTGGTCTCCTATGTTATTACGTAACTTATTTTTTCATAATACTCATAGCAAAAAAAAATCTCTCAACCAAAACTGTTGCAATAAGCAAAACTAAGGTTAGAATAATAAGTTTGTAGACTAAAGGATACATTGCATGTTTTCTCGTTGCAACTAACATTTGAGCAAGATCAGAAATTCCTTATAATTGCGGAAATGTGGGCTTTGAAAGCATTTCAACTATATAAACATCTAGTTGTCTTGAAAGAAATTTAACATCTAATTCTGAAAAGTCTCTTGGATATAATTTTGCAAGTTTAATTAGCTTTTCCTTTTGAAAATGGGAGAAAGAATTTTTAGGACCCAAACATGAAACACAACAAAGTAATTTTGTGTTTATCCCATTAAAATGATTGTTTAGCTCTTGTAGCTATGAGTCTAAAATAGTATAAAATAGTTCAACCAAATAATGATGTCGGTTAGTCACTTGTTCAACTCCACGCCGTCTGCTTGCTTGAATGCCATCCATATCAGGTACAACTATATTAAACTTAGCACATAATGCAAAAACTTTGTCACCCCATAAATCATCTCTTATCTTTTGAAGCATATTTTTAGTTACTTTAACCAAACTCATTGCATTTACAATATCTTGATCCTTTCTTTGTAATGCTTGAGATAACTCATCAGCCATAGATAATATTGATTTCATTAAAATCAAGTAAAAAACATAACCAAAATATTTCAATTCAGCAAGTAACTTATATGCTTCTCTTCTATGATCTCCATCAGTGCCACTTTCTTGTATCACATCAAGTACTTCCATAACTGGACCATACATAGTAAACAAACTTACTATAGAGCGATAATGTGATCCCCAATGAGTATCTCCACTCCATGCCAATGTATACTCTTGGTTCATACCTTTTCCTGTAGCAGCCTCTTCATCTAGCGAACTTTCAATAAATCTAGTTGCAGCAGCTTGTTTCTCTCGAAGCAATTCTTTGCATTTGCATGAGCCTTCAATAAAATTCACAAGTCTAGACACCGTGTGAAAAAGAAAATTGACTTTTACATGATTTTTTGCAACTGCCACTAGAGCTAACTGAAGTTGATAAGCAAAACAATGAATATAATGTGCAGATTCATTCTCTTGTAAAATGAGTGCCTTAAGTCCTCTAAATTCACCTTGCATATTACTAATCCCATCGTAACCTTGTCCACGAAATCTAGATATGCTTAGTCCATGTGCATTAAACATTTCTTCAAGTGCAGATTTAAGGGTGATTGCATCAGTACTTATCACATGCTTGAGGCCTAAAAAGATTCTACTACACAACCATTTTTATCCACATATCTCAAAACGACAGACATTTGTTCTTTCATAGAGATATCACGAGATTCATCAATAAGCACAGAGAATGGGCCATCTCCGAGATTTTTAAGTACAAGCAAAGTAGTTTCAGCTGCACAGGCTGAAACGATATCCTTTTGAATCATAGGAGAAGTCAATTTCAAGTTATCAGGAGCATTATCTAATGTAACAGATTGAATTTCCTTGTTACGCTTTCCATAATACCTTAAAAAGGTAAGAAAATTACCTAGATTAGATGAATCATCTCCTTCATCATGGCCACGAAAAGCAAGTCATTGTTCTAATAAGAAAGAAACTGCATCTATTGAAGCAAGCAAACGAGTTCGATAGGTAGCTTTAGTTAGGTCAGACTGTTTGTTTATTAATTGCTGGATATGTTGCCTTTGAGCCATAAGATCTTCACCCTTACTAACAGCTATTCTATGAGCACTTGCAGGACCTCCTACATGTTTATTCAATCTCTTTTTATCTTTCCAATTTGAAAAGCCTACATTCACAAATGTGTCACCACCACCTTGATCTCCAATATCTTGCTTAAAAAG
>CATIWJ010183143.1:0-10038 GCA_949640765.1 Croton laevigatus
TAAATTTAATTATACTCAAATAAAAACTACAATATTTTAACTTTTTATTATTTATTTAAAATTTTCATGTATTTTACACTTTGGACAAAAGAAAAATGAATTAAAAAAATAATGAACAATAAAGAAAATACAAAAAAAATCTTCATATTCAACTTTATTTTCATCTCCACTTTCATTTATTAACAAATCCAAAAAAAAATACAAGAATAAAGAATAAATTAAAAAAACTAAAAAAAATGATGAACAATGGAAAGGAAAAAAATCTTCATCTTCTTCTTCATCTTCTTCTTCATCTTCATCTTCATTTATTAACAAATCATAAAAAATTAAAAAAAATTATATATGTATATATATAGACGAAGAAGAGAGAAAAGATGTAAAAAAGAGAAATAAAGAAGAAGAAGAAGAAGAAAGAGATGAATATATAAAGAAGAAAAGATGAAGAAATGGAAGAAGAAGAAGAGAGAAGTAAAAAAGAAAAGATGAAGAAATAGAGAAGAAAAAGAAGAGAGAAATGGAGAAGTAGAGTGGGAGAGAGAGATGAAGAAATATATATATATATATATATATATATATATATATATATATATATAAAGAAGTGAAAGGAGAAAAAAAGATAGAGAGAAAAAGAGAAGAAATGAAAAATGATGGGACGGAATTTTCATTAAAAAATTATTTAAATTTATCGACGGAATTTTCCGTCGCTAAATCCGTCGCTATATTTTCACGTTTTGGTGCCTAAATTTTCCGTCGCTATTTCCGTCACTAATCCGTCGCTAAATTAAATTTATTCAAATTTTTTTACGGGAAATTTTTTCCATTTGGCGCCTAAACTTTCCGTCGCAACATTAAATTTATTCAAATTTTTTTGCGGGAAAATTTTTTCATTTGAACGCCTATTTTTCTGTCGCTAATTTCGTCGCAACATTAAATTATTCAAATTTTTTTGCGGGAAAATTTTTTCATCGCTAATTCCGTCGCTAAATTTAAGCGACAAACATTCGCACCATAAATTAGCGACTGAATATATTCCGTCGCTAATTCCGTCGATAATCTGTCGCTAATTTGTTGCTATATTAAATATAGTTTTTAAAAATGAATCCGTCGCTAAATTCTTTATTCTGTCGTTAAACCGTGGCTAATTATCGACAGAATTTTGTCCGTCGCTATTTTCCGTCGCTAAAACGTGATTTTCTTGTAGTGTTCGGGGACTACAGTTTCTGGCATCGGCATGTGGTGAGGGGTTCGCCCTGTCAGTGAGGGAAGTGCTTCATCTGTACAAGGTGATGTCAAGAAAAAAATCTGATCACATCGCCCTTTAACCATAGAGGAAAGTCTTCTGTCTTCCATCCTCTGTGAAGCATGATTGGAAGAAGAAGTTCTTTATTGTCGACCATCCTTCTTTGGCCAAAGTGCCGAAGGATTGGAATAAGGACGAGCCGGCGACTAACCCTCGTGACCTGGCCGATATGTTTGTGGAGGAGAAGGAGCACTTGGATGCGCTCCTGGAGATGGTGGCCGAGGGTCCTTCTGAGGCTGAGAAGTTTGTGCAGAACTGGTATTCCGGGGTGGTGGTGGATCACGATGGGCGTCAATTGAACTCGAATGGGGGTATATTTCTTACTATTGTGTTTTTTAGTTTCTCATACTGATCGTAACATCGGTTTGTTATTTTGCACGTATGTCAAAAGTAACAGAGAGGTTGGCTGCTTTGGGAAGGAAGAGAGCCGTCCAAGCTAGTGAGGAGGCTCGAATTGATAAAGGCAAAGGGAAGGTCGCTGAAGAGCACGTGCCCGCCCCTCAGAAAAAGAAGGTGCCTCCGAAGGTGCCAACAAAAACTGGTACCACTTCAAAGGTATCAAGGAGGGTTAAGGTTTCTGCCAAGAAGACTACCAAACGCGCTGTTCCGACCGATCCTGAGGTCGGGCAGGAGGCCAGTTTCACGGAGGAGGAAGCTCCCAGGTCGAAGAGGCAACGGATCGATGTGGAGCAAGACACGGAGGAGGCGATAGCATCGGTTGCTGTTGCCGATTACTTCGGGGGGAAGTATGCAGATGAGGTTTCGTATGGAAACCTTAAGGTGGCGGACGAGCTGGGAAGGTCCATGCTGTTGCCTAGTGATTTTAAGATGTTCTAAGATATGAACCGGGCGACAAGGGTGGCTTCCGGAGTCAGCCACTGCTTGCAGGTGAGATATTTGTCCTTGACCGAAGTTCGGTAACTGTAGTTTATGATGTGTATATATCGTTTTCATTAAAGTGTTTTTGTAGGCTGCTGAAACCCTTCAAGCAGAAGCGCTGATTATGTCGAGGAGGCTGGATGACTTAGTTGCCAGCCGAAATAAAGCTGAGGATGAGAGGGATGCCTTCCGGGAGAGGTGTGACAACCTTGAACTGAAGGTGATAAAGCGAGAAAAAAGGATTACCGAGCTGGAGGCAAAAGTAGCCGAATTGTCTTCGGCTATAAATGAAAAAGACCGTTTGCTGGAGGAGGCCAAAGTGGAGGTAGAGTCTGCTTTGGGGAAGAAGAAGCACACCAGATTCGCCTATGAGGCATTGAAAAAAGAACATGAGGCTGACCGAATTGCCTCGAAGAGGGCGGTGGATATGGTGGACACATCGGCCGCCCTCTGGATCAGATTGTAGAAGTGCTCTGGGAGCTGGGTGAAGTTGGACACTCGGTGACAATCAAGGCTATTGACCCAGATCCGAAGATCTACAATATCCGCCCTTCTGATTCGGACATAGAATGTTTGGATAAGGGCGACGATGGCCAACAAAAGAACGACGAAGATAGGGTTCAGCCTTCTGAGGAGGGGCGAGATGGCGACCATGGTGAACAAACGGAGATCTCACATGGGGCGAATGTCGAAACTGCTCAAGGTGAAGATGAGGATGCCAACTCCCATCATGCCGATGCTAATAGGCGGGACCCTGTAGATATTTCTGAATAGGCCTCTCTCTTGAATTTTTATAGTTAGTACTGGAGTTCTTGTGACTCATTGTAACCTTTAAAAAAAAATTTCTAAGTTAATGAAATTTTTGTGTTGCCATTTTTACTTTGTCAATTACTTTAATTTTTGTCGTGTCGTAATTGTCCGATGTATGTCGATTAAGAGCCAAGTGTTATGACTTGCTCAATTGCGTATATGTCGATTAGGAGTGGCGATATGTAGATCCTATTGATGTCGGTTATGTCGATTATGCATGTCGGTATGTAGATATGTTGTAGTTGAAAGAAATTATATCATTGATGTCGGTTGCCAAGATCAGTAGACGCAATAGGCGATCCCAACTAGGTTGGCACCACCGCAGCATCCTCATCATTTTCCTGGACTTATAAAATATTACATGGAGATAAAATTCAACTTTTTCAAAAACAAATATTTGTCGGAGTTCCAAGAATGAGGTTCGGCCTTGCCATTCATGTCTTCTAATTTATATGCACCAAGTCCGAGGACCTTTTTAACCTTGAAGGGTCCAACCCAGTTCGGTTGCAGAATGTCCGATGTCGAACCTTCTTGTCATGATATCTAGCGATCTTCTGCTTGTATGAGGCTATCCGAGCCTGTGCTAGGTCTCTCAACTCTTCGGCTAAGTCGAGGTCTAACATCCGTTCCTGACTTTGATCCATCTGGTCGGCAAATTCTACTCGGAAAGTAGGCTGGCCAATTTCCACGGGCAATATCGCCTCTACTTCATATACCAAGAAGAATAGGGTTTCACCTGTGGGAGACCTTGGAGTAGTTCTAAAGCTCTAAAGGACGCTGCTGAGTTCGTCCACCCATGAGCTTTTCTTGTAGCCAAGTCTCTTCTTCAATCCCTGCAAGATAGTTTTGTTAGTTACCTCAGTTTGCCCATTGGTCTGAGGGTGGGCTACCGAAGAAAAATGTAGATCGATATGGAGACCCTGGCAGAAGGATCGGAACTGTTTAGAGTCGAACTACTTGCCATTGTCAGTGATGATGATCTTGGGGATCCCGAATCTGCTTACAATGTTCTTATAAACAAAATTAGTGACTCTGCTCTGAGTGATTGTTGCCACGGCCTCGGCTTTGGGCCACTTTGAGAAATGATCAATGGCAACTATGAGAAACTTGCATTGCCTCAATCCCTTTGGAAAAGGGCCCAAGATATCTATCCCCCACTGGTAGAAAGGCTATGAAGCTTCGATTGGAGAAAGAGGTGATGTCGGTACTCTTTGGACATTAGCATGCTCCTGACATCTGTGACACTTTTGTACCATCTCCTCAACGTCGGTCTTAATTGTTGGCCAAAAATAACATTGTAACAAAACTTTCCTTGCCAAAGTGGAGCTCGCCTGATACGCCCCACAAATACCTTTAGAGGTCCTCCTCGTACCAACTATAATCCTTGGACTTTTTAACAATTCGGTCGGCCTTTTTTTTGTCTGTCGAAAGTATTCCTTCAACCAACCATCGGACAAGGGGCTCCATCCAACTATCTTGCCATTCAACAAAACACAAGTGCTCTCCCCGAGAAGTAGGCAATTCTTGGATGATCAGAGGTATATTTTTCAAAGATTCCATATTGCCCTGGGCTGCCGCCTTAGCGATCTCATCGACTTCCGATGTTTGCTCCCTAGGAACCTGAACAATGTTCCACCCGTCGGGCTTCATCTTTTGGGCGATCTCCACATATGGAATCAGTTCATCTTTCTTCACTTTAAAGTTCCTCTGAACTTGGTTGACAACAAGGCGAGAGTCACTGTAGATTGTTAGCTGCTCCATACCGATCTCTCTAGCTAACTTCAAACCATTCAGGAGAGCCTCATACTCCGCCCCTTTGTTGGATGTTTGGAAACCAAGTCTTATGGCATATTTGATAAGTAGCTGATGTGGCCCCTTGATCACAATGCCCATTCCTGATCCTTCAGTATAATCAGCTCCATTGACCCACGTCTCCCACTTTTCCACAAGATGGTCTTGCAATTGGCCGGTTGGAGTGAGTTTGGCTATAAAATCGGCCAAAACCTGAGCTTTCAAAGCCCTCCGAGGTTCGAACTGTACACCGTAGATGCCGATCTTGACAGCCCATTCTGTAATCCTTCCTGAGGTCTCCGGCTTTTTCAAAATCTTTTTGAGTGGGAGATCTGTTCTTACAATAACTGTGTGAGCCTCAAAATAGTGCCTGAGTTTTGTGTTGACATAAATAGGGCGAGAGCATGCTTTTCCAACTTTGGATATTTCAACTCAGCATCCTATAGTACCCGGCTAACATAATAGATAGGGAATTGCTCCCCATTCTGTTCTCTGACAAGTACCGAGGCTACAGTGTCATCCGTTGTAGAAAGATACATGTACAAAGTTTCCCCTGGTATAGGTTGGCTTAATAAAGGCGGCGAAGCTAGAAATGTCTTGAGCTCCTCAAAGGATTTTTGGCACTTTTCGATCCATTGGAAGGTTTTGAGATTCTCTAGAGCTTTGAAGAAAGGCTGACATCGCCTAGCCGAACATGATATAAACCTTCGAAGTGCAGTAATCCTGCCATCCAATTGTTGAACTTCCTTAATATTTGTAGGTGGTTTCATGTCCACAACCGCCTTGATCTTCTCAGGGTTCACCTCAATGCCTCGTTGGGAAACCATGTAGCCTAAGAACTTCCCTGCTGGGACCCCAAAGATACACTTTTCTGGATTCAACTTCAAGTTGTATGTCTAAAGGATTTTTAGTACAACTTCGATGTCTCGGGCATGGTCCTGTGCATTTTTACTCTTAATGATCATGTCATCGACATACACCTCAACAATGCTACCAATGTGATCTTTGAACATGGTGTTTACCATCCTTTTGTAAGTGGCTGCTGCATTCTTCAAACCGAAGGGTATCATTCGATAACAATAGGTCCCCTGATCAGTTACAAAGGCAGTCTTTTCTGCATCCAGTTTACACATAAATATCTGATGATATCCTAACTTGGCATCCAAAAAGGAGAATAGGGCGAAGCCTGCTATAGAGTCTACCAGTTGATCTATGCTTGGCAAAGGATAGAGATCCTTTGGACATGCTCTATTCAAATCTGTGAAGTCCACACACATTCAGTATGCCCCATTTGATATCTTTACCAACATAACATTTGCAAGCCATTCTGGGTAGTGGACCTCCCGGATGACCTTCGCATCCAATAACTTGCTGACCTCTTCAGCTATCGCTATCCGTTTTACTGGAAAATGCTTCCTTTTTTCTGTGATATTGGCTTGACTGATGGATCAATGTTTAGTTTATAAACAATGACCTTCGGGTCAACGCCTGTTAGGTCGGCTGTATCCCAGGCGAAAACATCTTCATGCCTCCCCAGGACGGAGGAGACATCTTCCATAACTCTTGAGTCCATTCCGGAGCCGACTTCAACTTCTCCCCGGGAGAGTCTTATCTTTTTTATATCTCCACCGGGCTGAACTGCGGATGACCGGGGAGGGATAGCTTCTCCATCTATCCGGGCTGCTGGGAATACTCCTCTCAAAGCATTTACATAGGCCTGTCTAGCATCTTCCTGGCTGCCTCTGGCTATGGCGACACCCTTCAATGTGGGGATCTTCAGGTACAAGTGGTAGATACTTGGAATGGCTCCGGTCTTATATAAGTAAGGCCGACCAAGGAGAAGGTTATAGGCGAAAGGGATGTTTACAAGCATGAACTCTACCTTTACATCTCTGGTCAAATCATCATCTCCAAGTTCAACATGGATCTCAATGGATCCTTCCAACCGAACTGTCTGGTCTCCAATACCCATGATAGGAGTTGTTGTTAGCTTAATATTTTTGGGTTCCAGATTCATTTTTCGGAAAGCATCCATTGCGAGGAGATTTACGGAACTACCATCATCCACTAAAATTCTCCTGACCCTATATCCATGAACAATTCCCTGTACTACCAAGGCGTCCTTGTGAGGATGCTTCACATGTTTGGCATCATCCGCGGTGAAGGAGATTTGGCACCAAGTAGAGGGGTGGGAATCGGGATGTGGGGGATCCTGCACCTTGTGAGCGATTGACATTATCTCTCTTACTGCCCTCTTCCGCTTGGTAGAGCTCTCTCCACAGCTTCCCCCATGGATGACATTTATTTCTCCTGTTACTTGCCTTTTATTCAACCTCGGACGATTCTCCTGTCGCCCTTACCTTCTGTCATGTCAATCATCCTTCCCATCCTCCCTTCGCTCAGCCTTAGTGTGACCTCTCGATCCTCTGACATATCGGTTGATCCTAGGGGCTCTTTACTGAACATGACATTAAATCTCTTCCTTGAGATTCTAGCAGTCCTCGGTATCATGACATCTGTCTTGATGGAAGTCACAATACTTGTTGTTGTCCCTCTGAGTCCTGCTGGCTTCCCTCATCTTCGGAGGCCACTTAATGTCTTCCTCATTCATCTTTATCCACATAAGCACCTCCCTTCTCGAAGCACTGAGGGGAGTGAAGTTGGCATTCTGATTGGAAGTATACCTTATATTACCGGGACCCGCATATCTCCTTCCATGCCGACCCACATTGTCAGCATCCCTACCACTCTCTTCTTCCCTCCGGGGTTGCTCTGCTTGCCTACGTCGACCCTCCAAATTTTTCATACCCTCTTCTAGTCTGACTTCATCTTGCACGATGGACATAAGTTCCTAGAGTGTTGTAGGCTTGGCTTTGATCAATTGTTTTTGGAGGTCTATGTTGGTCGTTCCTTCCAAAAGGGCATGTAGGGCTGACTAAAATGGCAGATCATCAATCATATTGACATCTTGATTGAATCTGTCAATGAACTTTCTTAGACTTTCATTCTCCCTCTGATGCAGTAGCATGAGGTCTGTTGCAAGCATTTTTTATGGCATCTTGGTGACGAATCTCGTCAAGAAGAGCTCGGACAACTGCTTAAATAAACTGATCGAGCCCGGGCCAAGAGACTAATACCATTCCTGTGCTATACCCTTCAAAGTTGTAGGAAAGAGTTTGTATAAGACATGATCTTCGTAGGTTTGAGCAATAATTGCCGTTTTAAACTTGTTGACATGGCTATTAGGGCAAGTGTTCCCATCATAGTTGTCCAGACCATTGGGAATCTTGAACCTCACAGGAAAAGGCCGGCTGATGATGTTATCCATCAGCGGAGACTCGGTGTTTTGCTTGAAGTTCAATCCTATACCACGAATACCCATAGTCTTGAGTATATTCTTCACCCGAGCTTTGACATCATCTCTGGGTGGTCGTCCACCTTCCGTCTTCGAGTTCTCATCCTCCTCCTCTACCTGTATTACACTCTTCCCTTTACTCTTAGCTTTAGGAGCAGAGGGTATGACATCCACTCTACTAACGTGAGCGCTTGCGTGAGGGACGGGCGAAGCATTGGCCACAGGGGCACCCTGAGCTTGTGACACCTGATTGACCTATTGTCGCAAGTCTCCCATCTGCCTGTTTAAATCCATATAACCTCCATACAATGCTTGCATAGCCACCGGATTATTAAAGTCAGGGAGGTTTTGACCGAGGTTCGGGTTGGCGTTGCCTCTCTGCCCTCCGAAAACACCCTGAGGAGGCACCCCATTGGCCTGTGGGATTCCTAAGTTCGGAGCAATGCCACTCTCTTCCATTCCAGGCTCTTCAGGGAAGAGGTTCAAACCAAGGTTGAGATCTATGCCTCTCATGTTGGACATGTTACTGAGATAAGAGCTGCTAACAGATTGAAGGTTTCGATCCACGCTCACCGCACCAATTGATATCCCGGGCCATTAACGAAGTGACTCGAGATTGGCGGACCGCTAAGCTAGGGGTCGGGAGGTGAGGCAGAAGAGTTACCGAATCGAACCTGCACACAAAAAAGGGAAAAGATAGGCCAAAGCCCTTTGTAGGCCACTCCGATGCTAAAGTCAGAGTTTGCTTAGCTCAGAGGAGAATAATCAGAGAAAAGGAGTAAATGCAATACCTGACATAGAAATCGAGGTTTGGTATTTATAACAAAGAGTCCATTGACATTTGTCATAGTACGAGTTGACAACTCCTGACATTCCCATAGTACTTTCAGTGGTTTTGTCGGCGTACGGTTCTGCAATGGTTCTAACATGCCAGTCTCAAGGCGGTTCTGACGTTTTCAAGGCCGATATCTAGGACAAAGGTTCCGTGGTGTCCGTCAAGCTGATGTGGTCCGATGTCCGAACTCTTATTCGACCGAGGTGACCTGCTACCTTGAACCAAACATGCTGGGCGTAGGACTCGACCGACCTATCTAGCTGATTTAGAGGAATGATGTTATCAATAAATAAATAAATAAGTTCTAATCATGCTTCTTTAGCGTCATAAGCTAGACGTTATTGAACTTGGAACTGAAATTATATTTAGCCAGCTCTACTTTGTGTAACACCTCTTATAAGCTTACCAAAGTAGACCTATAAGAGGGCTACACGTGTAACTCCCCCTTCTGGACCCACTAATGAGTCTAGAAGAAGTGTTACTACTTTCCTGGTTTTGAGTCGGCTAACCTAAATATGCATTCATCCCTTTAAGTAATATAATCATCCATATCATATAGAACTGGTTTCCACTATTACTTAGGTTTCATATACATACAATAATCCATAATTTAGAAGAACATAGGATTTCATAACCATTATCATTCCTGTGATTTATGTACATGCCAAGCCTAGCTGTTACAAAATAACAAAAGCTATACCAAAAAGAGTAAGTAAACGGCTGCGTTGCAAGGCCGGCTTCAATGGATGATTGGCACTGCTACTACGTCAACCTACGAGTTTAGACAAGTAAACTCGCTGAGCAAACAATTGCTCAGTGGATGCTTTAACCGAAGTTATAGTAAAATATTCATACAAAAGCATTTGAGAATATCAAATAAAATATAACAATTCTTTATATTGAAATCGATTAAACACATTTTGATACACAATATCATTCATTCAAATCACCATGTAGCTCTAGTGGCACTCGAAAGAACTCGACGATAAGATTTGGGGCCCTTATGTGCATCCCGTATAGCCGTTTGTAGACTAATACGCCGATACCATAAGTTGTAATCTCATTCTT
>CATIWJ010183176.1:0-16655 GCA_949640765.1 Croton laevigatus
CCATTGATTTAGAAGATGATAGGGGTGAAGAGGTTGATTTGAGAAGAGAAGTCAAAAAACAAAAAATTGCATGTGGAGAACTTGAAGGAAACAAAACAGAATTGGAAAAGTATTTGGGTGAGTCTCTTGAAAAATATGTTAAACCTTTTGACATTTTGGGTTGGTGGAGAATTAATTCAATGCGGTTCCCTATTCTTGGAAGAATGGCACGTGAAATTTTGGCTATTCCTATCTCTACGGTGGCTTCGGAATCGGCTTTTAGTGAGGGAGGAAGAGTTCTTGATGCATTTAGGAGTTCTTTGAATCCAAATACAGCCGAGGCTCTTATTTGTGCCAGAGATTGGTATAGGGATGCCGATGAACCTTTGTGCGTTGAAGAATCAATTAATGATGTCAACAACTTTGATATTGGTATGTAGTAATTATTTTTTGGTTCATTTAATGTATTTTAACATTATTTACATTTTAATCATATTTAATGAAATTAACCTCTTCAATATTTTTTCTTTGTTTCTTAGATATGTCGGACGCTTCGGCAATTCAAGGAGAAAGCTCAACATTTTTCCACTCTATTTCTGTTGATTGATGAGATTTTTGTTTAATTATGTTGTTGTTGTTAAGTTGTATGGACTTTCAATGGACTTTGAATGTGTGTGATGAAATTTTTAATTATGTTTGAATTTATTAGTGATTTTAGATTTGTATTTTTTTTTTCAATTATGGACTTTAAAATGTTGAGATTTAGGTGTGCTGAATTTAATTGTAATAGGCAGGTTCTCAATTTCTCAGAAACAGGTGCTGAAATTGTATATTGGCATTGAAATTGGATGGTATTAAATGAGTTTTATTAAATTTGGTTTAAACCAAAAATCGAACCGAACCGAACCGAATTCGATTCGGTTTGAATTCAGTTCTTCAAAAATCGGTTCGGTTTTCGGTGCAGGAAAATGAAGTTCGATTTTAAACCGAAAATCGAACCGATTTTGCTCACCCCTAGTCATTATTTTGATTCCATTGCCATGCTTCGTCTTCAACAAACTGAACATCTTGGCTTATGATCACCTCTGCCGTGTCTAGGTTATACATCTTATAATCCTTTGTCACATCACTATAGCCAATAAAGATACATTTTTTGTTTTTATCATTTAGTTTCTTCCTCATTTCATCCGGTATGTGAGTGTATGCTATACATCCAAATACTCGTAAGTGAGACACATTCAGTTTATGGCCACTCCATGCCTCTTCTGGGATCATTCCACGAATATTCTTCGTTGGACACCTATTTAATAAGTAAACAGCACAAGCGACAGCCTTCGCCCAGAAAGGCTTTGGCAAGTGTTTAGCTTTTAACATGCTTCTAGCCATCTCAAACATTGTTCTATTTTTTCTTTCTGCTATACCATTCAGCTAAGGTGTATAGCTAGCTATTAGTTAGTGCTAGATTCTTTCTTTCTTGCAATAGTAATTGAATTCATTTGATGTGAATTCTCCTTCTCTATATGATCTTAGAGTATTTAAGAAAAGACCACTTTATTTCTCAACAAACGCCTTGAATTCTTAAACTTGGTAAAAGCTTCAGATTTTTCTTTCAAAAAATAAACCCAAATTTTTCTGGAGAAATCCACAAAAAGTAGAAAACACCTTTTATGCCCTATTGATTCTACTTCGACAGTTCTACATATGTCTGTATGTACTAACTCTAATGGTTGCTTGGCACGTCTCAATTTTCTTACTGGGAAGGAGTTTCGATGATGCTTTCCGAGAATACAACATTCACAGTTACTGGTGGGTGCATCAATTAAAGATAGACCAGTCACCATATGTTTCTGTGCTAATAACTTCAAACCACTGAAATTCAAATGACCAAATTGAAGATGCCATAACCAATTGCTATCTTTGACCATTGCTTGTAAATTCATCAAAGATATTGTTTGAAGGGATAAAGGAAACATGTATCATCCTTACCTTTGCAATAATTTTATTGTTTTCCCCCCAAATCTCACAAATTCCATTTTCAATATAAATTTTGTGCCCTTTTTCTGAAAGTTGTCCCATACTTAACAAATTCCAGAAAAGATTATGCACATAAAATACATCTGTAATAGTAACATTGGTACCATCTTTTGATTGAATATTGATGTTACCTTTACCCATCACAGGAACTTTTAATTTGTTCCCAAATTTGACTTCTCCTCGGGTTGATTCATCTAGACGAGAAAATAGCTCCCTCTTTCCAGTCATATGCTTGCTACATCCTATATTAAGATACCTACATTGCCAATTTCTATGTCCGCACCTTCTTTATATGCTAAAACTAAAATTTTCTCCACTTCTGCTGCATTTGCTTATTCTTTTTGTTCACCTTGTAATTTGGTTTGACATTCAGATGCATAATAACCGAACCGATTACATCTGTGGCACTGAATTTTAGACTTGGCACGTCCAAAAGTCGTGCCTCTACCCGAAGAATTATTTCTCTAATATTGTCTCTATTGGAGACAAAATAATTTCCTCTTCCTCGATTATAGCCACATCCATGACCTCTACTATTTTGATATCTACCTTGATTGGTTAAATTCATCCTGCTTTGCAAAGTATGTTTTGGGCTAGAATTGTTGACTCGTTGGTTCATTCGTTGCTAACGTGAGGACAATGAACCCAATAATCTTTTAATAGATAAATTTGAGAGATCTTGGCCTTCTTTAATAGCTGCTATGACAAAATCAAATTTTGCCTTAAGGATCGCATAATACCAAATTCGAAAAGGTCAGCATAAATAATACCCATTTTTTTAACAAAGTTAAAAATATCCTTAAAAAAATAAAATTCTAAATAAAAAGCAAACATTGTATTCATTACTTCTAAAATATGTTAGAATTTTTTAATGAGTTTGAGGATGCTTGCATATCAATATGCTTAAAATTGGATTGATGACTTTGTTATTTGAAAATAAATCTATTGAATTCTTTCTGCTTGCTTTATGTCACAGCCTGAAAATTATAATTCTTGAATAAATAAGAAAAAGGACTAAACTGTAATTTATCAATAATATTAGACTAAGTGGAAATTATTCATATTAAATTTCAATAATCAGTTATTTTAAGGAGGTTTATTGAATTAAATGTCTATATAATAATCAGATCGAAGAAACGAGTATTTTAAGTATAATATTGTATTTTTTTGTCTCCGAGGGCATTTTAGTCATTTTGATCCTCGAAAAATTATAAGTTTGGAATTAAGTTTTAGAATATTAAAAATTGCAATCTAGACTTCGCAACGATCGTTTTGAGTATAAATTTGCTAGGTTTCAGTAATCGGTCAATTTTTACCAACACCGGGTAAAACCGTAAATTCAAATTTACCTTAGTAAGATATTAAACCAAGTTTAAATATAATAAAAGGAAGTAAACACTTAGTAAACCCTTTATAAATCATAAGCAATTATAAACATTTGTAAGCAAAGATAAACCAACTTAAATGAAATTGAAATTAAGTAAAATTTAAGTGAAATTAAGTGTCAAATTTACAATTAAATTACAGATTACTCAAGAGACAAACTTGAATGAGAATTTGTAGGAAATTTACAAGTGATAAATACATAATGTGAATGGTTTGAAAAAAATGGAAAATGGACAAAAATGAAATTGAAATTAAAGTGTAAATTAAATTCAAATGTAAATGCAATTTGCTAAATAATACAATTCAGGCAGAATGATTAATGGAAATAATTGAAAGTATGTGGGAGACAAGAATTGAAATTTATTTTTGAAATTTAGTGAATTTATCAAAGAGAAAATAGTGAATAAAATAATTAGAAGCTAAAAAACAAATCAAATAATATAGAATGGTATATAAATCAACTCCAGAGGTCTGAGAAGTCATTAAGATGCCCAAAATTTCTGATAGGCATCAAAAATTGGGAGAAAACACAAAATTATAGGTCATTGTCGTTTTCAAGGTTTGATTTCCAGCAGCAGTGTCATCCGGCGTATGGGACACTATCGTTTGTCGAGACTTGAGGGTAAAAGGCGCTGACGTTCAGCGAGAGAGTCCTCGTCGTGCGGCGTATGGGCACGCTGGCTGCCCTGTCGTTTTGGGCGCGCCTTAGCAGACCTATGCGAGCCAAATTTCCGTCTAGTCCTTGAATTGTTCTTCCGCATATCAATTTTATCCCTCTGCCTATATTTTTATTAGGTATTAACCCCTAAAACTTATTTTAGCTCTTCAATTTCATCCAATCAGTTATTAATTTAATAAATTAAGTTTATTTTTAAAATTAAATAATTTTGGGGTATTAATAAATTAATTAAAGGCTAAGATTAAATTAAATATGATTAAAATAAATATTAGAAGCTGAGTTTTAAGGAAAATGTTATAAAATAAATATTTTATGAATTAATTTGTGAAAAATCTTAATTGATATTAAGATTAAATATTATAATGACTTAATTAAATTATAAGGGTGACAAAATTAAGTCCAAAATACTTATTAAATGAGTTTAATTCAATTATTTGACAATAATTATTGAACAATAATTTGGACAATTTTCAAATATATATTATTTTAAAAATAATTAACAAAAGATTTAATTTAATAATTATCCAAATTTAAACAATAAATAAATAGAAATGGAATTAAATATCAATATATAGGCAATACCTTATGACTTTGGATATAGACAATGATAGGACAAAGGACAGTCCGAGGAATTAAGGGATAGGAACCGTAACGATGAAGACCGAGGTTTGATACTTTAATTTTGAAAAGCTAAATTTTATTTTCTACATGATTTTAATATTTTGCATTAAATGATTATATGGAGTTATTTTGATTAAATGTTTAATTATGAGATGGTTATGATTTGTTCAAATTATGACTTTTATTATTAAGATAAATAATTAAGATTTTATTAGACCGAATAATCCCTATGGTTCGGTAAAAGTAATAGTTTGATAAATTAATGATTTTTTTTAAATATTTGCTACGTAAGAAAAATTTTTAATTACTATTATTATTATTATCATCATCATCATCATCATCATCATCATCATCATCATTTTAATAAAAGATATATTTTATTTAGGGAAGATTTTTGAAAATATGTACAAGTAATTATATAAATTGAGTTTTTAAGTAAGTACTTATAAATTATCACTTAAATAATTTATAAATCAGGTTACTTAAGAATTTTTTATTAAAGTAATATTTTTATTAAAATTGGTGATTTTAAAAGAAAAAAAAATTACATTATTTTATTTAAAGTGATTTTTATATCAGAAACAAATGGTTTTGGAAAATAATTATTTAAAAAAAATTTCAGTTTATTTTGGAGAAATTAAATACCTAAAATAACTTTGGAAATATTTTACGAAAAAGATTTATAAGTAAAAAGAGTTTAAATATTTTTTGAAATTATTATTTATTAAATGTTTTGAGAAAATATTATTTAAAAATAAAGTATTTTTTGTTTAACTATTTTGAGAAAACACCATTTGTTAAATATTTTGAGAAAATATTATTTTAAATATTTAATTTTGAGAAATTACTATTAAGGAATAAAGTAAAGTTTTAAAATAGTTTTGACAAAGAAATAAAAATAAATATGAAAAAAGAATATTTTTTATTAAAGAAAATTAAGTTTTAATAAAAATTTATATAAAAGAGTTTTCAATAAATATTATGGAATTAATAAGGATTTTAAAATAATGTATATGATTTAGAGGGAAATAATATTTAATAAATAAATACTTAAGATGAAAATATTGTTGAAAAATATTTATGATGAATAAGCTATGAATATTTATTATGAATATCTTCATAAAAATACCGTATTTATTTGAGATAAATATATTTTTGATAAAAATACAGTATATTTGAAATAAGTATATTTTTAATAAAAATAAGTAGGGGTGACCCGAATCGAACCGATAAGCCAGAACAGATTCAAACCGAAAATCTATAAGAAAAAAATGAAACCGAACAGAATACTATGAAAACCAAACCGAACCTCGGTTCGGTTCAGTTCGGTTCACGGTAAAAACAGAAATTTATATTTAATTAGTAAATTAGGTTTAAAACGACTACATTTTGGTCTAAAACGACTATGTTTTGGTAAAAATTCAACTGTTTTAGCCTTATCAGTTCGATTCGGTTTGATTCAGTTTGCAACTGGCCAAACTGATAACCGAACTTATTTTCGGTTTGGTTCGGTTTTGAGCTGGTAATAACCGAAAACTAAAAATAACTGAAATTTGGGTTCGGTTCACAGTTCGGTTTTCGGTTGGCCCCTTTTTTTTTTTGTACACCCCTAAAAATAAGTTAACAATTTTCTATGAATATATTTTTGAGAAAAATACGATGATTTATGATAAAAATACTTTGGTAAATAATTGTTTGATTTATGAGATGGATATTGTGATGGTGTTAATTTCAGAAATTCGGTAAATGTGAGAATGATGCAGTAAATCCGGTATTCAACAAATTTTATAAATTTCTCACATATCCAGTAAATATTTTATGCTTTACTTAGGATAACTAGTGAGATAAGGGTATGATGTATCATATACTAAGAAGCAGTACTGCGAATTTTTGAACAGATTGAATAGTGAAACAGATTGAATCATGATACAGAACAAATTCTGATACAGATTTCAATTATAGCGACTACGGCCGTGAGACTGATTATATTGAATTTTGAATACGGCCGTTTAAAAAGACAGAATTCAGAATTGGTATGAGTAATACCATGCCATACCGAAATACAGATTGTAAATTTATGCATGTGTTTACTTAATTGCCTAGTAGAGCTATCTAGACTGCAATTTAGAATAAAATTATTTTATTTGGCTTACTTAAGATTTTGTTTAAAGCAATTGATTTGGTTTATTAATATTTTATAAAAGATGAATTATTTGACATATTTATTATTTCATATAAACTGAATTATTTATCTGAATATTTTAATATTATTAAATGAAGTACATTTATATTTTGAATATTGTATATATTTTTAAATATTATTGCTTTTCAATAGTTAAAGTATCCACTGAGCGTAATCGTTTAGCAAGTTTGGTTAATTCTAAACTTGTAAGTCTCCGAAAGATGTGAAATAAACAGAAATTGTCAAATAGCATCAGGGCCCGAAGAACTTAGATTGTCATATACTGTGAAGATGAAGTTAGCACAAGCAAAGCTACAATAGAAGAAAGAAAAAAAGTACCCAAATTTTGTAATTAAATATAGAATATGATCTGTATACCATGTAATATATAATGTGTTACAACTTGGTTCGGCCATAAATGATCGGATTAAGGGGTGTTACACTCTAATCCTAAAATGACGACGTCCCATTTTATTTTCCAAATTTTATTTTTAATTATGTTAAAATTTTTTTGTAAAAATGGGTATTATTCAAGTTGACCTTTTTGAGTTAGATATTATTGAAATTGAGCTTTTCCATGTCACCATCTATGTAGCCATGGGTTAACCATAATGGGTTAAATTTTGCCAAATAATGGAGTTTGGGTTAAACTTTTCTTTCAATTTAGTCTAAAATTTAAAATTTTGGTATTATTGAAATTTACCTTTTTAATTGGATATAATTCAGACAAAGTTAAATTTTAAATATTATTAAAAACTCAGTGAAAATTGAGAATATTTTTATATAATTAGCCGAGTATATGTGTGCCATGTCTGGATATGATTTGTATAAATTTGTATATATGACAAAAAATTTGTATCTACCATTCCATACAACTTATTGTTTATATATCTATAAAATTCCATAAACATCACATTTGAAAATCACTTCTTATTCCATTTTCTTAAAGAAAATTACGCAGGTCCAGAGAAGGAGCATTACCCTACATTTAAGGTAGCAGACTGATTCCACGACTCAAACCCTCTCCCTTTCTTCTTCCGTCTTCAAAAAAAAAATAATAATAATAATAACACTTCTTCCATTAAAAAATTATGGAAAGGAAATGTCAGTAGTCATGAAAAAAAATAAAAAAAAAACGAAAGCAAAAATAGAAATGGAAATAAATAAATAAAACAAAATTACAAAAAAAAAAAATTAAGCAGCAGCATCTGAGGAAGGTATTTGGTTATCTTCCTCAACAATTGTATCCAACATTTTGGTGAGAGGGCGACGCTTCGTGACAGAGAGATACAGCGGCGGAGCAATCTCCGTTATGAACCTAACTCCAACACTAACACCTCTAAACTTCGCCTTTGCCATTGATAAAGAAGAAGAAAATAAAAATGGTGTTTCGAATTTTCTTTGTTGCCAACTCGCAACTCTTAACGTACTATTTATAATGGAAATGGGATATTGGGGTGGTCACAGTATGTACGTCCGTCCCTCATCATCAACCTTTTCCCTTTCTGTTTTAATTTCAAGGTTTATTTATGTTTTCAAATTATAATTTTTCTTTCAAAAAAATTTTTTTTTTCTATTATTTAAGTTGACATTTTTTATGTGAGGCCTAAAAGTTTTTCACGTTGTTTTTTATCCTTAATTTTGTATACAAACAATTATATTTCCACTTACGTAAACAAGTATATTTTTATAATCGCATGTTTGTCTTTAGTAGTTTATACTAGTTAATAGCGATTGCTGGTAGATAATAGATGGTTACAGTTAGAACGTGAAATTATTAATAAAAGTATAATTATAATTATAAATTAAATATTAATTTAAGCAAAAAAAATAATAAGTATTAATTTTTTATTTTATTTTTAATACTTTTGTACCTTCGACAAGTATATTTTTATACATATATTATTTTTTGGTATCATATTTTTATACATGTTTTTATTTAAAGAATAAGATGGATACGTTTTTATTTAAAGAATAAGATGGATACTAAGTTGCGGATAAAGAATTAGGTGCTCCACTAAAACCGCATGAAATTAAATTTCTTTGAAAAAAAAATATATAAATATTAAGCTACAAAATTTTTTTTAAAAAAATACTTCTATTTCTTTCAAATAAATAACTAAACTTTCAAAGATAAAATTCTTTTGAAGGTTAACAGATTACCAGTAGGTTGCTAATTCTGTTAAAATTACAACTAATGCTCAAAATGACCCCAAAACCTGGTTCACATTTATTTTAGACCAAATGCTACCTTTCTACCTCAAGTTGCCCACAACTTTGCCATTTAGTGGCTATTAGCCCTCTTCCTCATCAAATACACAAGCATATTTTTTGTGGGCTAAATACATAAATTCACATTTGAATTTTACGTTTTTTCTCTAAAAGGGAATCTGAATATTGTGAGTGATCATTTATATATTTGAACTTAGACGAATTACTTATTAGACATTCGAACTTGTATAAGAGTGATCATTAGACACTTGAACTTATAAAATTTGAGTAAAATTACGTGCTGCTTTTCTCTTGGATGAGATGACTAATAGCTATTTGTGTAAAGTTTAAGTGTTTAATAGGTTATCCGTGCAAAGCTCATGCGTCTAATAGGTCACATGCAAAGTTTAGGGTTTCATTAGAGAAAACATATAAAGTTCAGAGGTGAAATTATGAATTTGGCCTTTTTTTGTGTGATGCATTTGTATAGGCAGAGTTTCGATAACCGTTATCGGTTAACAAATTTGCAAAAATCATAACTGAATTTTTTTCAGCCCCTATTACCGGATATAATTTACTGAAAATATTACGGTACTCGGTAACTAAAAATGTTTTATCGTAAACGAAAATACCAATTTCTTTTTCCAAAAAAATAATTATATGTTTCATCAAAATCTGAACTAAACATAAACATAAAGTTGACAGCGGTTCAATTATTTTATTACATATAAATTTCTATCCCTTTTCCGATTAAGATCTCCATGACTGTCAAACAAATACTGTGATATTGAAGATCTAGAAACAGAAAAGCAATTTATTCAAGAAATATTGAAAATGTGCGGAAAAAATCCGCTGATTGTAAAAGTAGGGACCATTCTTCTGTGGCTGCAACCTTTTACTTCATACATACGTTGTTAAGCAGTCGGCTTAGGTTAGGTTGCCTCCAAAACTACAACTGTTCTTTCCCTTCTTTTTCCTACAACTCTTCTTTCTTCGTCAAATTTACTCATCTGATTTTTTTCCCCCGATTGAATCCTTCTAAATTTGTAAATCATTTGAATCCTTCTAAACTGGAATTTAATCGCAACTCAAGTCTTTTTTTTTTTTTTCATAAAGACTATGCAGTTTAATTAACCTGACTCATGAATATTGATTTAACTAGCTTTTTTTGAAAATTTTGTTGTTTCAGATAAAATTAATGTCATATTTGTAATTAGAGAAAAAAAAGATTGAGACAAGATATGACTTGTTAATTTCTATCATCATTTGTATTTTTTTTATGACTAAAATAGCGGCTGCCGGCGAGACTTTACAAAAAAGTTAACGGAATGATGAAAGTGTATAATTTTTCTAAAATACGAGGATAAAATGGACTATTATGCATAATAAAGAGACATATTAATTCAATTTGCCAAACCAATGCCAAAAGCTCGTGAGATAAATTCAAAAATAGTGAATGCAAGTTGACCCTAATGACCATATTATTTAGGATTTTTTTGGATAAATGCATAATTTGCCCTCCAATCTTTATACAAAAAATCATTTGACTCTCGAATATTTATGAGGAGCCAGTTTGATCCTTAAACTTTATAAAAAAATTATTTTTTTTGGTCCTTTGCAGATTAAGAGGAACGCATATTAATGAGTGTATAACACGGTGATGACGTAGAAAAAACACATGGATTATTTAAATTTTCAATTTAACAGTTGAATATTTCAATTCAACATTTGATTTTGAATTCAATACAAAGGGACTCGGGGTAGTAAAATTTTTTCTTATTAATATAATTATAGGTTAATCTTTTAAACTTTAATACAACATATGATATTACATGCATATAGCACGTGAATTCTTCTTTTTTTTTTTTTTTACAATTAGCACGTGATATCTAAATCCAGTAAATATTATTGATAGTGGATGTGCATATAGATATTCTATATATTATAATCCTATTTACATTAATAATTTAGCGCAAACCACAATATAATTTAATACCTCAATACCATCCACTTTTCTTTAGACTTATAATTTTGGATGCAATTACTTTATATATTATTCTAAGATAATTTATTAGTTTTTTCTCTTTCATTAGGTACAAGACCTGTGAATTTGAAGTCAGAAATTTTCACACACTAAGTATTTGGAAGCAGAAAGTTCACACACTTGTAGATATTTTTATGGGTTGTGCTTTTAATTACAGGTGATGTTTTTAATTATACATTGTTTTAATTAGATTAGATTTAATGATGGAGAAAGAAATATAAGACTTGATAACAATAATTTATTAGCTTTGATTTTTTTTAAAATATAACGATATTTAGAAATTTCTACAACCTGTGTATATTTTCCACGACCTGTGACTTTAGAATTAGAAATTGCCACACACATATATATGAATATGTCCACGGGTTATGCTTTAATCACGAGTTATATTTTTAATTATGATTGTTTTATTTAGATTAGCATTAATGATGGAGAAGGAAAGAGAATACTTAATGGAGCAGAAAAAGAAGATTGTATTGAGTCTTCCAAACAAGAATGTATTGTTATTAAGTAGATATTCCATTCCAGATTAAGATTAATAAATCTTAGTGAATAATATTTAGCTCAAACAGTTAGAGTAATGAACCTTCATGTCCTGTGGTCAGGGTTTAAATTCTAATATAACAAAAAAAATTAATTTGTCGATAAAAAAAATAAATCTTAGGATGAATTAATATTAAGATTAATAATTTTTAAAATTTATATTATATTATTATGAGAATTTGTTTTATTGGAGTATTTTATTTTTAAGATAATTTTTTAGTTTTTTATTTTTCATTAGGTATAAAAAGATTATATTAGAATTAATGAGACTCACAAAGTTGAGCATGAAATTTTAGAAAATTAAATACAGGGTGAAAATTTAAAAACTCACAAAGTTGATAGTGAAAAGTATATTTAAGCCCAATTTTAAAAAACTAAAATCGAACTAATCTCAATGCTTATGATATGAAACTCCAAAATAAAAGAAATTAGAATCAATTGAAAAAACAAACAGAAGCACCATAGGAGAGGATATTGGCTACGGCAGCAAAGCTGATGAGTGCAGGTAGAAAGGCCAAACGGAGAGGAGAGGGGGGAGAGAGAGAGCCGTTTATAGTTTAGGTTTTAAAATTCGGGATTAGAAATGAGAAGTAGCAGTACCAAACCGGCTATGACATTTTTTTTTACCATTTACGTTATTTTGGATATAATATGATGATATTTTGATTCCTATATCGGTTAATCGGTTAGGTTTGATTTTTGGAGGAAAGAAACCATAAACCTATCGAACTCTAATCGGTTCTTCAATTAACAGACTACGTATAATTTTAGTAGAAAAATTATAATTATATATGAACATACATAATTTAAAATATAAAACTAACTTTAGAATTAAAACTTAGACCAACAAAATAAACGTAAAAACAAAAAAAATAGAGCTAAAAAAAATAAAAATACATAACATTTTATACAAATATATAGTATTATAAGAACACGTGAACTATACGCTTAGCGAAAACTATATATTATTAGAAGCCTCTTCTAGGATTAAAACCCTCCAAAGGGTGTGGTCACCCTATAATCGGGCTAAGAAGAGGTCGCTCTCACCCGGGCTAAGGGTGAGGTTGCCTCTGTCTAAGCTAGAGATGAGGTCGCCTTTGCTTGAAACTTTCAGTAAAGTCATCTTTACTTAGTCTAGGAAGGAGGTTACTTCTATCTGGGTAGGGGGAGAGATCACAGTACTGACCTCAACCTCCTTTCTAGGCCTAGCTTCTGAACTCTAAGAATTTAGGGGCCTCTTGGGCTCTGAGATTCAAAGGGCCCAAGGAGTTCTATTAGATGCGAGAATGTCAGGACTTCACTGCATATATAAGGCCAACGTCAGGCCTCTGTCAAACCTAATAATATTTGAGACTTTCATTGGTGCGATGAGCATGGACAATGGAATTTTCTGATCTTCAGATTGACTACTAAGAAATCATGAGTGTAGAGGAGAAGAGGGGTACATGGGATGGTCAAGACCATCGATCTGCTGGTCCTCACCATCCTCCTCTTCCTCTTTCCAAAGAGCGAGCACTTCGTTACCCTTGGGGATTGGATCTGTTCCGCGCTCATACACCCCACCATCTAATCTTGTATGTCGACGCCCAGAAGATAATACTTTTCATATCAGAGTAAACATACCACAATCTCTCCTAAAGAGCGAATGCCTCGCTACCCTTAGGGATCAAATCTATTCCACCATCGTACACCCCACCACCTAATCTTGTATGTCGACGCCTAGAAGACAATAATTTTTCTATGAGAGTAGACACACCACAATCTTATTACCTATAAATACCCATGACCTTCCACCCAAATTTCTCACCCCTGCTGTGACTACGACCTCAAACTTGACCTCTACCCAACCCTTTACTCAAGAATAGTTACTTAGCATGTCCGATAAGATCTTACAGCAAAGCCCATAATTGACTAACTATGGTCAAGGGCAATTACCTATTCTTCCCCCTCTCAAGTTGCTAGAGTATGTAGCCAGGGGACCAACCGAAAGGACAAGTTAGCTGATAATATAAAGGATGATCAAAGGAATATGTAAAAGAGAAGTAGATCCTACAGAGCTAGGAAGTCAAGACAGAGGAAGTTACTATGATGGTAGTAAAGATAACTATCAAAGTGGAAGGAGAAAAAGATATAATGAGAGTGGCAAAAGTAAGGATCAATGCTATACTCTATTAAATGCTAGTCCCTCAGAGATTTTAATGGCAATTCAGAGGTATCCTAGTGATCTAAGCATAGAAGGATACGGTCAGGGAGGCAGTCTTTATTATGCCTTCAGGTTACCTCTCACCTCCAGGGATGACCTTTCTTTTATGTTGCCTTTCCTCTCCAATGGTAACCTCTCATTCTGGCAAGAAGTCTCATTGTGTTTCAGCATTGCCAATGGGTGGATCCATATTGCCTTGCCCAACTGGGTCTCTTTGTAATCCATTCACATCCTCATGGTCCTCTTCTGCCACTTCACCTTCCTCTATTTGCTTTTCTTCTTCACTCCTTGTCTCGTTATTCCCTAATGGCACAATCATCTTCCTCCATAGAAGCAGGAACCATTTTAAGGAAGAATGAGAGGTTTTCCAGCTCATGTTTTATATAGAGGTCCATGGCTTTTTCAAAGATTTGCTAACGAAGCTCCTCTAACAGGCTGGCAAGCATATTGCTAGCCGTATCGTTGGCCTCCTCCACTTGTTGTTTGAGCTTAATGACCTCCTCCCTGTGTGCCTCCACTTCTCTTTTTGCATTGGTGACCCTCTCGCCATGAGCTTGCCTTAGGACCCTCTAAAAAGTGTGGTCGCCCCATAATTTGGCTAAGGAGAGGTCGCCCTCACCCGGGCTAAGGATGAGGTCGCCTTCAACTGAGACTTTAAGTAAGGTTGCCTTTACTTAGTCTAGGAGGGATGTCGTTTCTATCTGGGCAGGGAGAAGAGATCGCCTTACCGACCTCAACCTCCTCTCCAGGCCTAACTTCTAGACCACAAGAATTTAAGGGTCTCTTGGGCTCCAAGATTCAAAGGGCCCAAAGAATCCTATTGGATGCGAGAATGTTAGGGTTTTACTATCTATATAAGGCCAACGTTAGGCCAATGTCCTTAAGTTTCTTAAGTTTTTTCAAAATGGCCCGTAAAATTATATTTTGGTCATTCTACTGTTGTTTTAACAATAAAAAAAAAAGATAAAAGGGTATTTTTGTTAAAGAGAACAGAAATGCAAAGACATTTTTGTCCACTAAAAAAAGATAGAGAGAAAAAGGTAGAATAGGGTAAACCTAAGGAGGTTTTTTTGTAAATAATAATAATAATAACATCAACAAAATTTAAAAATAGAATATTTAGGGAAAAGATATATTTTTACTATAAGAGCATTTCCAATACTAATGTGGATTACACTAATCCACTTGCCACATAAGAAAAATAGAAGACTTTTTCTTAAAAATGCTCTACAATGCTAATGTTCATTTTGGATGTGAAGTGAAGCTTACGTGGACTTGACATTGTCAAGCTCATTTTCTATTTCTAGAGTGTCTTCTTGACAGTGTCTATATTTAATGATGCATTGTAATTGGTTAGTTATTAAAATATAATTACAACAAAGAACAAGAAAAATAAAATATAAAGTGTTGCATTGGAGGCAAAAATTTTAAATTGGATGCCAACACATTCACATCTCACTTGATACCTATTTTGTTAGACACATAAGCCAATAAAAGGTGTTGCATTGTAGATATCTGATTATGTTAAAAAATTTAAACTCTTAGATTGATTATTTTTCTACAACTAAACACTTTGATTGATTTTTATATATATGTAATTATGTTATAAATGTTTTTTACAAAATTAGAATAATTAGAAATAGTTAAAAAATAAATCACTAATTGATAACGCATTTACTTATGATTGTTATTATATTTTTAAAGTTATTATAAATATAATTATTATTATATTTAATTATTGTATGATAGTGATTAATTCACAAGTACTATAAAATAGAGAAATATTAAATATGCAAGTGAGTTAAATTAATTTTTGAGAAAATCAAAGAACACAATATATTAATTTTCTTTCTATAATTTATTTTTTATTGTATGGAAATTCATTCCGAGTATGAAAAGGAAGTTCATTCCCAGCTAGGTTATTCGAGATAGAGGGCTAGGGGGCACGAGGTCCCAGCCTTCTTTGCTTGAAGCTCAGGTATTCTTCCTTCGCCCACTTATGAAATTAAAACATGTAGTCTCGCCGCTAGTAGCCATGCTACCTTTTTTGGCCCTGCCTTATTATAGGATAAGAAGTGGCGAGCTTCTTTGGCATCTCGCCTTACCCACCTTATTTATCCTTGTGCCCTAAATATAACTTTAAGATCGGGAAAGAGTAAATGAGAGCTTTTAATACAAGAAGCATGATTACTACCTCTGTATTTTTTTATTCTTTACATTTCAAACAGTATGATTAGATTCAAGTTTGATGTTAATAGTTTGATGGGTTGGATTAGGTATATTAAAGTATGTTTATGTTAGTTATAAAATATGACTACTGTAGTTTAGTTATATATAAATAATATTTTAATCTACCTAATCCAACCCATCAAACTATCAACACCAAACTTGAATCTAATCATGCTGTTTGAAATGTAAAGAATCCAAAAATACAGAGGTAGTATATATCTTTCATATGTCATTTTATTCTTAGTAATTGAATTTATATTTTTAAAATTGATTTATTTTAACTATTAACCAGAGACAATAAAAAATCATAAACCGAAATTTGTAAAATTTTTATTTGGACCAAGTGCTGAATGTAACGCCCCGAAATCTGTAATGTCTGAAATGCTGAATGATCTACGGAAAGAAAGGTAGAAGGAGTTAATAATAAGGAAAATTAAGGAAGAAAACCCTTTGTAAAAGGAAAATAAATGAATTATAAGTTCAGTAAACAAGTTGTAAACTATGAATTAATAAGTTATGAACATAGTAAACAAGTACTAAACAA
>CATIWJ010183215.1:0-12427 GCA_949640765.1 Croton laevigatus
GAAAATACCAGTAGAGCAAATGATAAAGGATATTGTTTGATAAATATTTATTGCTTTGATTTATGATTTTGCAAAGTTGATTTTTAATACGATTTTATGAAATGAGTTTTATGATTATTTTTAAAAGTATTGCTATTTTATTTTTAAGTGCAAAATTATATATATGTACCCACTGAGCATGGAGTTGCTCAGCGAGTTATTTTTGTAACTCGCAGGTCTATAGCTAAAAATGCGTGAGATCCAGTATTCACAGGAGCAGTTTCCCAGTACAGCGTTTTGGTATAAAAATATTGTAGTTCAAGAATTTTTAATGTACGATTATATAGATGTTCTGTAAATATATATATATATATATATATATATATATATATATATATATATATATAGGCTAGCTTTTGATCAGACATGTTGTATCAGTTGTAATAAAAATGGCATATTGTTTTAGCATGCCTATTAGTAATAAAATTATTACTAGCTTTATGTTATTCAAATAATTGTGTAGCAATAGTTAACGGCGTTGTGACACTTTAACTTGTCTTATTCATAAGACGGGTTGAGGTATTACAATTAGGACATTAAAAACAAATCTGGAACTATAATAAATTAATTAAATTGATTTAATTTTGGTATAAAAATACTTAAGACTTAATCAATTAATAATTAGACATTTTAACATAGAAAATAAAAAAGAATCCAAATAATAATTATAGAAAAAAAATTAAATAGAAAATAAAAGAAGAATATTTAGAAGAAAATATTTAGACAATATTCTTATATATATATATATATATATATATATATATATATATAGTTAATAATTAGGTATTTTAATTTAGAAAATAAAAAAGAATTCAAAATAAATATAGGAAAATAATTTAAGTAGAAATTAAAAAGGAATATTTAGAGAAAAATATTTAGACATAAATCTTACAAAAATGTGTATATAAATATGTCGTTAGGTCTGTCCGAAAAGGAGGAGAAAGATTTAAAACAAAAAGGAATTGCGGAATGGGAGAGACCACAAAAATAATGTTTGATATTTTAACTACGAAAATATTGGTTTATTATTTTTAAATTTTGCATGCATAATTATTGCTATTGAATTATTGAGAATTTTGAGAAAATAATTATTTGCCACTTATTTATATATACGTTGTGATTTAAATTATGATTTGGACAAATATATTACTTTGCAATGAAATTGTGACTTGTGAAAATATATTATTCGTGATTAATTGATGCCTTCGGAAAAAATAATTATTTTGCTCTACTTAGGTTAAGTTGAGCTAGTGAGATAAGAGTATGATGCATCATATAACTTATTTGCAGTGCTGCCATTTCAGAAATTGTCACTTCGGAAATTATTACTTCGGATATATTCCGGCTTCGGCCGTGAAATTTCTGCTTTGGATATATCAGCTTCGGCCGTTAAATTATTACTTCGGATATTCCAATTTCGACCGTGAATTATTACTTCGGAACTTCAATAACTTTATTCCTAGGTTCGACCCTACGCCTAGTAGAGCCAACTGGACTTTAAATAATAAAAGTGATTTAATATTGATTTATTCATTATTTTATTTTAAGTGATTATTTATTTAGTTTATTATTTTAAATTGAATTATTTTAATTATTATTTTAAATTTAAGCATGCATTTAAATATTGTTATTTTCATAGTTAAAGTATCCACTGAGTTAGCATAATCGCTCAGCAAGTTTGGTTAATTCTAAACTTGTAGGTCTGCGAAAAAAGTGAAAAAAGCCGAAATTGCCAAATAACATCAAGAACACAAAAGAATTTAGTTTGGCATATACTATAAAGATGAAGTCAGATTTTAAGAAATGACAGTTTAGAAGGAAAAAAATGCACCTATAAAAATTTAGAATATGATCTATATACCATGTAATATACAGTGTGACACTCTTAGTTCGGCTAGAAATAGTCGGGTTAAGGGGTGTCACATATTTTTTGAATTGAAATATCATTTTTTGTTATTATAAAAAAAAAAAACTGGACACATTTTATTTCTTTTCTATACATTTACAAAGGAAAAAAACAGTTTTCTTAATGGAAATAATGAAAAAATGAAAATCATTTTTCCTGAGTAAACATACCCCAAATTTTCAACAAATGAACCATATAAATTGATAACACGCACATCAAAGGCCTATACACAGGTGGAATTGAGAAAAGTTAGGTATTTGTACAAATAGGCACACAAATTAAAGAGAATGTTTGAATTGATATACCTGGAAACAAATATACATAATGTTTGAATTGACACACCTAGAAACAAATATACCTAACTACATGTAGGCATCAAGCACATTAGAAGATAATGACACTATTCATCTAAGCGTCCAAAAAAAATTAAAATGTTCCAACAGATTGTTTAATATTGACTAAGCAATCAACTGCCTTTGTAGTTTAAATTACTGCATGATATTCTTTACCTGTTGCACCAACCATACAAAAAGGCTCCTCCCATATATATCAAAATCAATCTTCATTATTTACCTAACTTTAATAATATAAATCCCTTGTTTTCCCGTCAAACAAACATAAACAAGAATGTGAAAAAGAAGAATAAATAACCTGTGTGCGGGACAAGAGTACCAGTTATGCCGTTTTGAAGAAGGAACTCTGCACTCTCAACAGCGGTCACAAAAGGAATATTAACATACATAGTCAAATAGGCTAATGAAGATTTCGTTCAGGTTGCAAGAAAACATCAGAAAACTTCTTCCCCTTTGGCCTTTGCATAAGTATAAACTGGATTGGTGAAGGAGACAATATCAGTAAAGGAACAACAAAAGAGAAAGAAAAAGAATAGCAAAAAAAAAACTCAAATTAAATGAAAATACTAAAATCATACGTCTATCAATGTAAAACAAGCTTAAATCAAACAACACAATGAACAAAATCAATTAAGGAAGAACTGATTGACTTTACATGAAATCCTAATTCCTAAAATGAAAAGTAAATTCACAAAACAATTACCTTAATTGAAGAAAGCAGATAGCCCAATACGAACTAAAACTGAGAAGAGAAGCAAATTTCGAATAGCAGAAGTTGAAAGCTATTAACGTTGAGAAGAAAATCGAGGCCATTTTGTTTGGGTGTAGGCTGTTAGGCAGAGCAAAGAAGTTGAATGTCGAGCTGTTGAAGGCTTGTTAACAGTGATGGATGGATTGTGAGGAACTGGAACGTCGATTAGAAAGAGAACTAAGAAGAGAAACGGGTAAAGGTAGTTTTAAGGAGCTTATGGAAATAAACCAGAGAGAATTAGAGAAATGTAGTAGAGTTTTAGATTTGGGTGATTAGACTAATTCGGTCAAAATTTAATTTATCCGAATTTATTTGAATCATTCGAAATTTTTAAAACTCTTAATCGAAAAATCGAATTAGACATGTAACATTTTTTTACCAAACCGAATTAACTGATCTAACTAAATTATTCAAATAACTCATTTATCCGAATTATTTGCTCACGCCCCTCCTCCCTAAACCAGAATGTATTGAAAAGGTTAGTGGGCTGGGCTGGGTCATGAACGAAGCCCTAAGTTAAAAAAAAAAAAGAAAATTAGCCTGTTTGGCAACAATCTTACCCGGAAACACGAAAGAAATAGGGTTCTAGGGTTTTTAAACGCGCTTTTTCGATAGCAGACAGAACCCTAGAGAGACAGCAGGAGCCCTGTAACTGTGAGACAAACGGAAACGGCCCCGTCGAAGCAGAGCCATGGTGCACGTCTCCTTCTATCGCAACTGTAAGTTTCCACTTCGTCTGTACTGCTTTGTGATTACTTTTGTTTTGCTGTTGTAAGTATAGGTTTTGGTCTGGGAAATCATGTACTCGATCTGTTTCATTTCTGTTAGATTGTGTTTTTCTTTTTCCTTTATGATTGATTTATGATCTGCACATACCTGCATCGTTTTTCATTGAACCGCTTGGTTTGAGAAACTGTTTTGAGCTTGTGTTGTGCACTTGGTATGTGTTCTGTATAAAGCATATGGCTTAAGGTTTTGTACTACTTTTAGTTGTTGAAAAAATGCATGATAGCGAAACGGGTATTCAGCTGTGAAGCTGTATATTTGGTCTTAGGAGATTTTGGTCTAATGAAATAAAACATTGAGGTGGTAACTGATGCTGATTTAATCTTTTTTATTTGCTTCCTTTGTAATTGCTGAACGGTACCATTGGGTATTTTGTGTTCATATTTTTTTGTTTGAGAATTAATTTTGTGATTTGCACTTCAATTGTGAACTAATTTAGATGGGAAGACATTTAAGAAGCCCCGCCGTCCTTATGAGAAGGAGCGATTGGATGCAGAGCTGAAGTTAGTTGGTGAGTATGGTTTGAGGTGCAAGAGAGAGCTCTGGAGGGTTCAGTATGCATTAAGCCGTATCCGTAATGCTGCTAGAATGCTTTTGACCCTTGATGAGAAGAACCCACGCCGGATCTTTGAGGGTGACGCCCTTCTCCGTAGGATGAACCGATATGGCCTGTTGGATGAGAGTCAAAACAAGCTTGATTACGTGTTAGCCTTGACTGTGGAGAACTTCCTTGAGCGCCGCCTTCAGACACTTGTGTTCAAGTCTGGTATGGCTAAGTCTATCCACCATGCTCGAGTGCTTATCAGGCAGAGGCATATAAGGTGAGCACTACGACATAAGATTTTGTTATGTTTTGTTTACACGTAATTAGCCTATTATAATTATGTCTTTAGATTTTAGCCATTATGTATATTATTCTTGTCAATGTTAAAATTTCCTGTTATTCTATGAGTGATGATGCTTTAAGATGAGATTTTTTCAACGGAACTTTTGTGTACCTAGACATCGATTTACTTGTGGACTATAAAATGTCAAGAAGATATGCTTTTATGAATGTGATTTTGTAGTGTCGACTTTATATAAATATGTTTGAAACTGCAGTAAGATTACATTCCTGTCTGAATGTGGCTAAGGTTTGCTGATGGCTTCTGTTTTTGTTTCATGTTGGAAATTGTAAGGCATGGTGAATAGAATAGGAACATGCTATATCAAGTAGCAATATGTGTGAGGATAATGAGGTTGTCCTTTGATGTTGTATCTTCTGGCTGAGTCAATTTACGTGTGTTCCAATCCTTGGTTGAGTGTTTATTACAATTAAAATTCAGCATTGATTATAAGCATCAGAAGGAAGCTGAGAAGAGCTATAGATTCATACTGGATAAGATACTGTTTATTATTAGCTCATCGTCCTGGAAGTTGATTTGTGACTGGAAAATATTGTCATTACCTTAGTGAAGATTTGGTGAATTGGTGCCTCTGATTCAGTGTTTCATGCACCCGTTGTTTTTTGAGGTTTCAACTACAAAAAGGCTCTTCCTTGAAGTGCTAATGTTTTAACTAAGTTTAGAAATTTATCTTGTGAACAGACTTCACAAACTTTTTCAGGAATCTGATGTGCTGTGTTATATCAATATGCTGAACATTGCATTTGAATTTTGGTGGGCAGGGTTGGAAGACAGGTGGTAAATGTGCCATCTTTTATGGTGAGGGTTGATTCACAAAAGCACATCGACTTCTCATTGACCAGTCCATTCGGTGGTGGTCGCCCTGGAAGAGTGAAGAGAAGGAACCAGAGGGCTGCTAGCAAGAAGGCTTCTGGTGGAGATGGAGATGAAGAGGATGAGGAGTGAGCAAGATAATCTTTAGGACAGATGCTAGTAGAACTCCAACTAGTTTTGTTGTTACCCTTAACGAGGCTAGTTTGTTACAAAATTAATGTTTTTTTTTTCGTTTGTTTCTGAACGTCTGTTGGTTTTATTTGGTGATGCATTTAGTTTTGTGTACCTAAAGACCTGTGTTGAGGATTCAATTTTTTCCTGGGTACCAAATGAAAGCGCTTCTGGCTGGTTATTGAAATATAACATTTACTTGTTTTCTTGGGTCTTTAGTGGTAGAATGTGAATAGGCCATGCAATGCAACTGATTATTGACCCTTTAATCTGAAAATTAACATTTTAGGATCCTTTTTATTGGGTTTGTATGGTTCATGCATGAATATCTATGCCCAAATCCGGTTTTATTGGGATTGTATAGTTCATGAATAATTACGGTTTAGTCAAGGGATATTTACAAAAAAAATTCTCCTTTCTTTTTTGGAAAAATAATCTCTCTCCGTTTTAATTTTGTTGACAAAAAACTGTTAAAATATCGGTAAAATAATCAAAATGTAATTTTTAGGAGCTTTTTGAAATTTAAAAAAATAAAAGACTGTTTTGTATTTTTACCTTAAATTTCTTTTCTTCTTCTGCTTCGCGTTATGGCGATCTTCTTCAACCTTTTCCAGCGGCGGCCACCACCACTAATAATCATTCAAAATTTCGACTGAAAAATTGAATCTGAAAGCTGATGATGAGTCTATTGGATCCACCTAGTATTAAGCTTCTAATAAGAATAAAAAAAATTCAGGTGGTCTCTCTCTTTTTTCCAGAAAAAACCCAGATCAAATTTTGCATCTTGTACAATCAACAATCGTCATTGATTTCAAAGCTTCTCAGATAACCATAAACATTGTTGTTTTTCGATTCAACAATTCTTAATTCTTGAAGCCCATTTGCACATTCCTCCCATTTTTGGCTCTGCAAACAAAAAAAAATTGAATATGAATTTTTGCATATAAATAAAGATAATCACAGTGAACAAACGAAAAAAAAAAACATCATTAAACAACAATACAATGAAAAATTGCGGTTGCTCAACAAGTTTTTTTCTTTAATACAAAAAAAAAATTAAAAAAGGAAATATAAGATTATGATTACCTGGGTTTGAAGGAAAAAGGTTGTCTTGATCTCCTCCGTTAAAAACCAAAGAAGCCATAAAATTATTAAGAGAAAAATGCAGAGAGAAACATTGAAAACACCCTGTAATGCATTTTTGAAACCAAAAAAAAAAAAAACAAATAGGATTGACTGGTGGGTGGTTCCTCTCTTCAGTCTCTCTCACTCACTCTGTCACTAATCTTGATGATCTTAGAAGTGCTGTTGGTTGAGCGAGATGATGGTTTCTAGACGAACCAAACAGAAGAGATGGGGCGTTTGCAGGTGTAGAGGCGAGAGAATGGAGCGGCGGTGAAAGATCGGCGGTCGTATTGGTTGTTCGGCGAAGATTTCTAAAGAAAACCATTCATATTCTCTCTCTTCCTTTTTGGTCCCTTAATTTTTTAGTTTTTTCAAAAAAGCTTATAAAAATTACATTTTGGTTCTTCTACCGTTATTTTAATAGAAAAATAGACATGAGCATATTTTTGTCAACGGAATTAAAATGAAGGGAGATTTTTGTCCAAAAAAAAAAAAAAACAGAAAAAAAAATGTTGATATGGTTAAAATCCATGAAGGTTTTTGTAAATATTCCTTTAGTTAAAGTCCAAATAAATATCTTTGCTCTTATCCTTTACATGTTTTCTTTTATGGCATTATATCCTTCGATAGTGTCGTTGGATTTGACTTGTGTGGCTACACTCGTGAGTGAGGGTGAGCATTTAGTTCGGATAATTCGGTCAATTGGGGTCAAACAAAAAAATATGAAAAAATAATTTGACCAAAATTTATAAAAAAATTTCGGATAATTCAGTCAAAAACTTTTTTGGTCGAATTACTTGAATTATCCAAATTTTGTTACTTTAAAAGAACCATTTTAAAGTAGGGGGGAAAACTTAGTTATATTTTGACCTATTTGGCTAATTCAGTTAATCGGTTAATTTAGTCAAAAATCTAATTTGGGTAAAAGTAAAATATTTTCCAAATAACCTAATATAAGCTTTAACTTAAATGTTTTCAAATTGGCTAAATGATCACCTCAACGCATAAGAGAACATACATGTTTGTAATGGCCAGTGAAAAAACTTTTAACCCTCAATTTTTATCTGTTATATAAATTGACCTTTTTTTTTTTTTTTTTGCCAAATCACTAGTTGTTTATTCAAATCCAATTATGTTAAAATCCCAAAAATTGAACCTCACTGGTGTGATGAATATGAACGGTTTTTGTTTTAAGGAATATTAGAACTGGGTCTAATTCACCTGAAAACCAGAGTTGATAGGTTAAGATTGCCCAACTTTATAAAAGCTAGGAGGAATATACAAATTCAACCACTAAAATAAAAATAATAAACAGAAGAGCAACATTTAGCAAAGTAGTGGAAAAAAGGACTATGATGTTGAAAATAATAGCAAAAAATTTCAATTTTTTTGCTGCAAGTATACAGAGGTATGTAATGAGCATGCAAATATTTATGGGTAGCCTCATTTTCCGGTGGTCCTCCGACACCCATTCTGGCGATATTGTTTTTTCGACGACTGACCAGAAACATAATATACTTCACGGATTCCAGCTTTAATTCGTCGACATCACCATGGATAAATCGATTTTGTAGGAACCACGTAGAAACTTTACGAAATAGTTTCTGAAATCAGAAACCTTGTCTTCTCCGATGAAACTCATCTGCAACTTGATGGATTTTTTTCATAAACCGCTTAAAAGATCGATAGCAGCCAACATAATCAGAAACCTAATGGAAACTTAAAGATTCGACCTGAAAGTCGTAGATTACCAACTAAAATTTGTCAGATAAATTTCTGAGTTTTAGGTCCACAATTGTTTCTTTTGATATTCCATCGGTTTTCTAGCCGGTTGGGCAGCGTTGCTGCTCTTTTGGCTGCCGATGAAGACGATTGGGCGTGTTGCTCGGGCTGGCTAGCTGGAGAACACGATCAAGGTGCGTTGTTTTGCTGTTATACGTTTTTTTTTTTTTGAAAATTTACAAAAACCTTCCTGGATTTTACCATTTCCTGCACTTTTCTCCCGAACAAAAATATCCCTATGTTTCAATTTCGTTGGATAAAAATACTATTCTGTCTATTTTTTCTGTTAAAATAACTATAGAATGATCAAGATATAATTTTTATGAGCCATTTTAAAGAAACTGAAGAATTAAGGATTAATTTTAAAATTTTGATTCCCTGCTTCCTAATACAACCACCACCGCAAACGTCACAACCACAGCCACCTCTACCGCCATCACCACCACCACCACTATCCTCTCCAACTCCAATTCCATCACTGATTCACACCACCATCATCTCCTCTCCATCATATCTCTTCTCTATCTTTTATCTTTCTTCTCAATTTCTTATATGTCTCTTCCTCTTCTCTCTCGAAAATTCCATCAAAACCCATCAATTTTAAAACTCATCAAATCTACCATGGATGGCAAATGATTCTCCTCCACCAAAATCAGAAGGATAGCAACAAGGAGACAACTTTCCTCTACCTCTTTCAGTCCGTCAGATTATCTTCAATCTTGCTCTAGACTTTGTATAGTTGAGTTTTTTACTCGATTTAGACATCTGGAGCTATGAAATTGGGATTATCTTCAATTGGAAGCCATGCAGAAGGTTTGAAGGTTGGGTTTTGCTTATCTTTAATTAAAAAAGCATCAGGAACTATGAAAATGCAATTTCAAGAAAATGAATAAGGTGGGTTTAATTTGTTATTAGGGGTTTATTTGGAAATTTAATTTGGGGTTACTTTGTATGAGTTTATTCTATAATTGAGAGATTGTAATTACTTTGCACATTGATAGTTCTTAATTTCTTGGAGGTTTGTTTGATTTTTTATTTTTTTTTTTATTATCAAAATGGTTTTTTCAATGCTTTTGGATATGATTTTAGTATTAATGTTCTTGATTAGTTGCAGTGATGAACTACTTCTATCTTGCAAAATATAAATTTTGTTTTGGGAACAGCCTGTGTTTTAGGGTGATAACACATAAATATTGTGGATTTTGTTTTGTACTCTAAATTTTCTTTTTATTATATAATATTTTTTTACCAACTGATGTGGTTTGCATTGAGTATTAACTCAAAAGAGTTGCATTTTCAATTGTTTACTTTTTGTTTAGGATTTTGATCTTTTTTGTTTCAGTTTTGCATTTCCATCTCTTTATAATTTATAAATTTTGGTATTTTCAATCGAAAATTGATTTCCGTCGACGGTAGAAAAAAATCACAGGGGAGGGTGGTTGTTTACTGTTCTGAATAGGTTGAAGAAGATGAAAATTCTAAAACTAGTCCCTTAATTCTTCACTTTTTTCAAATGAGCCTGTAAAAATTACATTTTGGTTCTCTATCGTTATTTTAACAGAAAAAATAGACAGAAAGGTATTTTTGTTTAACAGAATTGAAACGCAAGGATATTTTTTTCCGCTAAAGAAAAGATAGGGAGGAAAATGTAGGATGAGGTAAAACTCAGGGAGGTTTTTATAAATTTTTCCTTTTTTTAAATAGCCAATAATATTTAAATTTTGAATGAGTCTTGATTTCAGCTTTTGAAAACGTGTCCGAGATCGAAATTTATTTTGTATAAAAATACGAGTCGAATCTGAAGCAACCTATAGATCCTCCTTAATCCAATGGACATCTAGAGCATCAAGTTTAAGCATCCCAGAATTGAGAGATACCATATTAGAACTAGACCCAACTCACCTAAAAACCTCGAGTTGATAGATGAGGATTGTCAGCCTTATAAAGTATAGATCCCTTCATTCATATCCGATGCGGAATCTAATAAGGAACGCTTCCATAATTATCTTGAAAAAGAATGGTTTTGGGTTTGTGGTTCTCCAGAAGAGAGTGGAGTTTGAAGAAGAAAAAGATGATACCAATAATGATGAGAAATATGGAGATAGAAGAAGAAGAGTGGTTTTGGATTTGGTGGTTTTTCAAAGAGAAGAAGAAGAAAAGATGATACCAATGATGATGAGAAATATGGAGATAGAAGAAGAAGTGGTTTTGGATTTGATGGTTTTTCAAAGAGAAGAAGAAGAAGAAGAAGAAGAAGAAGAGGAAGAAGTTGGGACTAAAAGAGTGGTTTTTGGGTATTATGGTTTTCTAGAAAAGAATTGGGTATTTTGGTTTTTTTGGAAAAGAAATGTAACTTCGATCCTAGTCAACAAGATTGTATTTCACGCTTTCAAATATAATATTTAAGGTGTCCATTTGTTAAAAAAATTGAAAGAAGAGTTGTCTAACAAATCAATATTAAAGGATAGGGTGCCACTCGGCTCGTTTATTTAATAAGCTCAAAAATCAAGCTCGAGCTCGACTCGTATATTTGACGAGCTCGAAAATTAAGCTCAAGCTTGGCTCATTTATTAAACGAGCGTGCATTTAATGAGTCGAGTACCGAGCAACTTACGAGCCGCTTGACTCATTTATACATAAAAGCTGCAAAATGAGCCGAGCATTGGCCTGCTCGAGCTCAACTCAGCTCGTTTATTTGACAAGCTTGAAAATTGAGCTCGAGCTTGAACGAGCTGAGCTTAAGCAAGCATTTAACTCGCAGAGCACTGAGCTGCTCGACTCATTTGCACCCCTCAATGTCACAAGGTAAAACTTATAAATGACATAGGAATGGATCTATATTCCATATTTAATTAAATAAGGTGCCTACTTATACTTATTTATTGCGCATGGGCTTGTGTGGGGTAGGGTAATAAAACTACTGTTTAAGTATTTACCTTTAGTTCAGTAGTTTGGAAGTTTTTTTTTTTTTTTTTTGCCAAGCAATAGATAGAAGAAGAAAAGTGGTTTTTGGATTTGGTGGTTTTTCAAAGAGAAGAAAAGGAGGAGGAGGGAGAAAAGAAGAAGCTGGGACTAGAAGAGTGGTTTTTGGGTACTGTGGTTTTCTAGAAAAGAATTGGGTATGGTAGTTTTCTGGAAAAGAAATGTGATTTCGTTCCTAGTGAACGAGATTGTATTTCACGCTTTTAATTATAATGTTTGAGGTGTCCATTTGTTAAAAAAAAAAAATTTGAAAGATGAGTTGTCTAACACTAGTAAATCACTATTAAAGAATAGAGTGTTACAAGGTAAAACTTGTAAATTACGTAGGAATAGACATGTATTCGATCTTTAATTAAATAAGGTGCCTATTTATACTTATTTATTGCGTATGGACTTGCGTGGGTTAGTAATAAAAATGCTGTTTAAGTATTTACTTTTAGTTCAGTAGTTTGGAAGTTTTTTTTGGGGATATTTTATTAAAACTCCCTAAGTTTTACATATATTTACAATTTCCTCCCCGTCTTTTTTTTCGGACACAAACCTCCCTCCGTTTTAATTATGTTAGCATTTTCCTCATTCTGTCCATTTTTTTCCGTTAAACTAACGGTTGAATGACTAAAATGTAATTTTTACGGGCATTTAACAAAAAACTAAAAATGTAACACCCCAACTTACCTTACGAATAAGACGAGCTAGAGTGTCACAGAACATCTAATCTCTGTTAATCATACTTGAACTATAATTAACAACACATTATAAATTTACAGACTAGCAAAAATTATCCTTACACTAATCTCCTGACATGATTTTGCAT
>CATIWJ010183253.1:0-19558 GCA_949640765.1 Croton laevigatus
ATCAGACTCGCCGTGATGAGATCTTCGCAGTGGCGGGCGAGTAGCAGCCGTCGGAGCTGTGGTGGCGGTGCTGGGCGGCCGGAAACTTTTTTTCTCTTTCCTCTCTTTTTCTTCTTCTCCTTCCCCTGTTCCTCATTCCCAATTTCTTTCTTCTTTTCTTTTAATTTTTCTTTTCTTTTCTTCTTTTTTTTTTTCTTCTGATTTCTTTACTACTACTACTAATAATAATAATAATACTATTATTTATTAAAAATAATAATAACAAATTTTTAAAATATTTTTGTAATAATTTGGGTGTTACACCCAGCAGCATATATATTTTATAAATTAAGATTTATTCTTGAGAAATAAATTTATTTAGGGCCTAGATAAGTATTTAAATAGCATATTTAAATTTATTTAGGGTCTGGACAGTGAACCTAAGTAGGGAACAGAAGGAAATTTTGGAAGATTTGCGAGTAGCAGAATTTTAATCAGGATTGGTACTATTATTTTTAAAGTATACAAATTGATTTTGTTTTAATTTATTGAAATGCATTTTTAAATTACTTGATTAATATTCTGGAATATATGATTTTATTAAATATCTGATTTTGTGGAAAACTCGAATGTGTATTCGAGTTATAAAAATTTTTTTGTTATCGAAGCGGTATTCGCAGGCGCGAAGTGACCAGCTCGGTAAAAATAAAATTATATTTAATTGAGATTTTCAATATTTATTTTGATTGAATTATGTTAAAGTGAAAATTATTTATTTCTCAATGATATTATTTTTGAAGAATGAGAATTGAATGTGATTATTTGCAAATGGAAATTGAAAGTGAATGAGAAAGATTTGTTCAGAAATTAGGATTATGAGATGAATTGTTTTATGCTCTACTTAAGGGTGAGCAAAATTGAACCGGAACCAAACCGAATAATCGGTTAACCGAATTTTCGGTTCGGTTTTCGGTTCCTCGAAAGGTATGAACTGATTTTTTTTTTCACGTGTAAAATTCGGTTAAAACCGATTCCGAACCGAACCAAAAAATCGGTTAACCGAATTTTCGATTCGGTTTTCGGTTCATGAAAAAAAAAATTCAGTTTTAAACCGAACCAATTTTGTTCAGCCCTAGCTCTACTTGGTCTATGGAACCTTAGTGATAAGAATATGTCATGACATATGGTTGAAAAATTCTGCGCAGTGTGATACATGATGTGAAATGAGAAATGAAATGAGAAACCACGGGCGTGGCTGCGATTTACGACCCAGTGATAAAATATTAATTCGCGAATAGCTGCGATCTATATCCGAATTAATACAATTCGTGAATAGCTGCGATCTATATCCGAATTGAACAGTAATTAATACAATTCGTGAATAGCTGCGATCTATCTCCGAATTGTAACCCTAGTCTTATTCTTGGTGTTCGAAAATACCAGTAGAGCAAATGATAAATGATATTGTTTGATATATATTTGTTGCCTTATTTTATGATTTTGCAAAGTTGATTTTTAATTCGTGAAATGAGTTTGATAACTGTTTTTAAGTATTACTATTTTATTTTTTACGAGTAAAATTATATATATATGTACCCACTGAGCATGGAGTTACTCAACGAGTTATTTTTGTAACTCGTAAATCAGTAGACAGAAGGTAGCGGAGCGAAGCATTCACTGAAAATTTTTCCCAGTATGTATTGCGGCACAAGACTTTGTAGTATTTGGCATGTAATAAAAATAAATGCTATCTTATCTTTATGTGTATTATATTAACTAGTGTGACTGTAAAATAATTAACAGTACTCTGATGTAAGTCCTAATGTATAAATATAAATGTATGTCTTTAATTAATAGTTAGAATAGCCGTAACACCTTAGTTTATCTTATTCGTAAGATAAATTTGGGGTGTTACAAATCCTCATATTTTACTTTTACATACATGGCATCCTCGTGAGGGCATTTGACAAAACCATTTTCTTGAAAGTATTTGTCAATTCTACTGTTCCAGGCTCTTGGTGCTTGCTTGAGCCCATATAGTGTTTTCTTCAATTTCAGCACTTTATCCTTATGTCATTTGACAAAATAGCCAGGAGGTTGTTGAATGTAAATTTCCTCTTCTAAGTATCCGTTGAGGAAGGCTGACTTGACATCCATCTGGTGAATTTTCTATCCGTTTTGTGCAGCAATTGAGATTACCATTCTGATAGTTTCCATTCTAGCACCTAGAGCAAAAACTTCATTGTAGTCAATTTCGGGTCTTTGACTGAACTCTTTTGCCACTAGTCTTGCTTTGTGTCTCACTACCTTTCCATTTGCATCTTTTTTTACTTTGAACACCCATTTAACACCAATGGGTTTATGACCAGCTGGAAGTGCAGTCAATTTCCATGTCTTGTTCTTCTCAATTGCTTGGATTTTCTCCTCCATGGCTTTTCTCCATTTGTCGTCTTTCATAGCTTCTTCAACATCAATAGGCTCACTATCAATAAGATGACAGTAAAAGGTTAATTCTTCACTGAGGTTTCTTGTCACATCATAGAGATCTTCAACACGTCAAAATTTTCTTAGCCTTTGTGTAGGACTTTCATTCTGAACTTCTTCTTGTCCAAAAGATGCACTCGTACAAGGACTATCTGTCATAGGTGGTGTGACTGATTTCTCCGAATCATGATCATTATTTTCATTCATGTTTAATGGATAAAAACTATAATTTTTCTGTTTGTGATTGCTCCAGTCCCAATTTGCTTCTTCGTTGATAGTTACGTCTCTACTGATGATTATTTTTCTTATATCAGGATCAAACATCTTGTAACCTTTAGAAAATTCTGAGTATCCCACGAACAAGTATTTTTTGCTTTTGTCATCTAATTTTCTCCTTTCTTCATTAGCTACATGAACATGTGCAACACTTCCAAAAACATAAAAATGAGAGATATTTTGCTTTCTCCCACTCCATGCTTCTTGGGGTGTCATATCTGTAATACTTGTTATTGGAGACCGATTCAAAATGTAGACAGCACAATCAACTGCTTCTACCCACAGCTCTTTGGGCAAATTCTTGCTTTTCAACATGCTTCTCACCATGTTTAATACTGTTCTGTTCTTTCTTTCGACAACTCCATTCTGTTGAGGCGATCTCGGGACTGAGAGAAAACGATGAATTCCATGATCCTCACAGAATCTTTTAAATTCTTTCGAAGTAAATTCTCCACATCTATCTGATCTTAAGGCTTTGAGATAACACCCACTTTCTTTCTCAACAAAAGCCTTAAATTTCTTGAATGCCTCAAACACTTCTGATTTCTCCTTCAAAAAATAAACCAACATCTTTCTGCTATAATCATCAATGAAAAGTAAAAAATATTTGTTGTTTCCTAATGACATTGGAGTCATTGGTCCACAAACATCAGCATGAATAAGCTCAAGTGGCGCCTTTGCTCTTGACATTGACTCCTTTGAAAAACTGGTTCTGGATTGTTTTCCAACAAGACATCCTTCACAAAGTTGATGAGGTTTATCAATAGGAGGCAAACCATGAACCATCTTCTTCTGACTCGGTAGCTTTAGCCCTCCAAAGTTTAAATGCCCAAACCTTAGATTCCAAAGCCAATGAGTATCCTTCACATAAACTTTCAAACATTTGGCCATGTCTATCTGGATGTTGAGAGTAAACATCCTGTTTTTTGACATCGGTACACTTGCTAACAGCTCTTTTTTCTCATTTAACAGCAACAACTTTCGGTTCGCCATATGAACTTGGTAATTTTTCTCCAGTAGTTGTCCCAAACTCAAAATGTTACTTTTCAAGCTTGGAACATAATAAATATCGCTGATGAATTGGTGTTCTCCATTCTTTAAACAAATGAGAATAGTTCCTCTGCCTTGAATGGGAATCTTCGATAAATCCCCAAATACAACATTACCACGAACAGATTCGTCAAGTTCTGTGAACTTTTCTTTGTCTTCAGACATATGATTACTTGCACAATTGTCAAGATACCATATGTTGGATTCCAGGCTTTGTTCACCTTTACGAGTTAGTAACACAGTGCCAGTTACATCCTCATCTTGGATGTTGTTCGCCGTTTCCTCCACTTGCTTTGGTGCGCTTCAGCATTCTGATGCGTAGTGGCCATATTTGGAGCAATTGTAACACTGTACATTAGATTTGTCACGTCCATCATTCTGTCTCCAATTTCCTCTTCCTCGTCCTCGTTCAGGTCCACGTCCACGGCTTCTGCCTCTTGTGAATTGAGTGCTTCTATCACTATTGTCACCTCTTTCGAATTGTTGACTTCTTCCACGTCCTCTTCCTCTTCCATTTCCTCCTCGACCTCTACCGCATCCTCTACCGAAACTGGTTCCTTATCTGGAACTGCTTTCTTTTTCTTTGAACGAAGTCTTTGTTGCTAAGACTTGTTCTATAGATTCTTCCTTCTGCTTGTTTAATTTTTCTTCACGTGCTTGCAAGGATCCAATAACTTCATCTACAGTTAAAGTACTGACATATTTGGATTCTTCCATCGCAACCACAATATATTCAAATTTTGGTAGAAGGGACCGCAAAATTTTCTCCACGATTTTTTATTCTTCTATTTTTTCTCCAAACTGCCGCATTTGATTTACGACAGATTTTACTCGTGAGGAGTAATCGATAATGGATTCTGTCTCCTTCATTTTCATTATCTCGAATTCACCTCTCAGCATCTGCAATTGCACCTTCTTTACTTTCTCTTCTCCTTGGAGAGAAACTCGTAAAATTTCCCACGCCTGTTTTGATGTGGTTGCTTCTGCTACCTTTTCAAACATGACATCGTCTAATCCTTGATGGATTAGTGTCAACGCTTTCTAATCTAGTTTGCGATTTTTTTGCAAACTATCTTTCTTCGTTGGAGTTAATAACGCCTCATATACGGAAATTAGGGGTGAGCAATCGGGCAATTTTTGCCCGATCCTTGCCCGAACTAGTGTATTTCTGAAATTTTTTTCCATTACCTGATTTACCCGAAATAATTTTTTTGCCCGATTACCCGAATTGCCCGAGTCTCTTGAACTGCCCGAATTACCCGAATTATTTAATTTTTGCCCGAATTTCCCCGATTTACCTGAACTAAAAAATAATAAATAATAATCACAAAAGTAAACATATTAAATTAAAACATATTTTGAGAGACAAAACGGCGTAGTATAAGCTGTAGATTAAAACGACGTCATTTTATAAATCAGGCAAAACGGGTAATTCGGGCAAAAAATATATTACCCGATGTTTGCCCGATTTGCCCGAATTCCTTACCCGAATTGCCCGAATTGCATTTTTCACATTTTTTTGCCTGACCTGTTTTACCCGAATTGCCCGTTTTGCCCGAACCCGAATGCTCACCCCTAACGGGAATCACGTAGCCTTTTTCAACAATTTCCCAAACATCTTGGGAGCCAAGTAACGCCTTCATTCGGATGCACAAACTTGTATAGTTGGTTTTGGTAAGCTGAGGGAAATGGAAGGAGATGCTAGAATTAGCCTTCATTATTTATAGAATCTCTCAAATACTCACTATAGCCCAAAAAAAAAATTTTTATGTGGAGGATCATACTATACTGCAACCACAGAGAAAAAACTAGGCTCTGATACCACTTTGTTGGAGAAAGAAACAAGAAATATAAATACTTTGATAGAGGAAAAAGTACAAGAAATATTAGATAATTAATTTTTCCTCACAACTTTCACACAACACTTCTTATTTTCTTTCACACATATATTTTTTCTGCACTCTCACACACATTTATTTTACACGTTTGTATTACATATAGAAGAGGATACATTTGGATGTATAACTATGTTACCTCCCTTTCTTTTTATAGACAAAATTTGCTCTCTCAAATTTTTCAAATTTGGCTACAATTTGGCCACGTTTCCTTCACAAACTTGGCAATTAAAAAAATATTTTTAATCATGTTGGCCAACCACATCATAACAATATTCTCCTTGTCTTAAGGCTTTTGTTAAAGATGTGCACATTATGTTAGCCAACCACATCATAACGATATTCTCCTTGTCTTAAGGCTTTTGTTTTTTTTTTTAAACACATCACATGCATCCTTTTATTTCCCCCTTTTTTTTTTTTGGATTTTTTATTGAAAAAAATTAAGTTTATTTCAACATCTACTTAGGTTCGAGATCAATCTCAATGAGTCGCAGTTTATAAAATTAGATTCTGTAATATAATTTTCGCATAACTATAAATTCATGGAGTTTATCAACAAATTATCCTTTAAAAAAAAAAGAAATCAACAAATTATAAACCACGTGCCAATTAATAGCAACTTCTGTTTTGATTTTAACAACAGTAAAAGCTGCTTGAATTCCTCATTTCTGACACATCTACATGCTTATATGTAATTTCCTAGTACTTTTAAAAGTTTTGGTTTGCATTAAAGAACAAACTCAGTATGCGAGATGAGCACAACAAGCATTAAGTTATTATTAGTAGATTTATTTGCTTTTTTTATCATTGCTTTTGAATGAAAAAGCAGATAGAAGAAGTGGAAAAAGAAGCAGAGTCTTTGATGGAAACTTTCAATGAGACCAAAGAAGCAAAGGACGAAGACTAGCTGTAAGGAAAACTGAAAGGCAGTGATGGATAGTGCGACTCACCACTTTTTCGGCATCAATTTTTCTTTTTTTTTTTCAAATCAAATATTGAAATGCTTTTACTTAATTCCAACATCAATTATAATGGATCAGAATTTACAGAATTTGACCATGTATTATAAATTATATATGACCGTAAATTTTAACGGCCCTAATTAATTTATGTTTAATTTATAATATATAGTTAAACAACTCATTAAAATTAATTTTTTGAACTGACATTTGATTTGGAAAAACAAATTAAAAAATTGGGTGCCCAACCATTGGGGTTACTCGCTCATTTAGCATTTCCGAAATTGAAACACCAAGTTCCTGTTGTGGATCAATGTACAAATTTGGCAAAATTTTTTTAAAGCTTGACACATTTTTTTCTTTATCACCATATTTCCAGAATGTCTGGAATTATTTTTATATCAATCAACAATTGCTTACTTTTCTTATCTCTGCACCTAATTAAATTAGTATTCAAACTTAACATTTGGAGATAAGGCGGATACAAGTCCGTCGGTTACCTGTATGGGAAAAACAAAGAAAAAAATTATATTAAAAAAAAAATTTTGGCCTATCCAAGCCAATCATGGCCGGGCCTTCCAACTTTACCGTTCAGATATATGTATAGAACTCAAGGTAAGGTGCACAAAATCGGATTATTAGTACGATTATAACAACCTTCGTTTTTATATTTGTAAAAGAGTGACGCTACAATGTTACAGCATTTTTTTCATAGAACATCTTCTTGGGGTTGTTGTTTGTTAAGTTTGATTGAAATTAGTAAACATTTTTCTTTGCCTGTCAAAAAAACATATTTAAGAACGATTTTTTCACCAAATATTTGTCTCTTTTTTCTCATTTATATCTGAAAGTCCGGATTAAGGATTTCGTTTGCGGATATGGATTCACATACGCTTCCGCTTTTAATTTTTTTTTTTGATTATTAGACATGATTGATTATGTATTATTGATGGTGATCATCAATTGATATTGCCCTAACATGCTTTTCACATTTAATTATGTGAAGGATAACATCAAGTAACGTGCAAAACAGAAGTGTTTCTATAATAATTAGGAAAAGTTGGAACATTTCCCTTTAATGATTTACTTTTTCAGAAACTTGAATGGTTGGTTTGAAATTTCAATTAATTAATACAAAACTTAGTCACATAGACACAATCTGCTATTCTTCTTCCATATCTTACCTTCAAAACGTTTTCTGCAACAATTCTAAGCCTTTCAAAGTAAATTTACTTATTTAGACTAGCCTTGAAATGTCTAGTCCTAATCCAATTTTTGCAACTGCAAAAAGCTGCAACAACTTCCAATTTTTCGGAAATTATAAGCCGAAAAGCTTAAGTACCAATTTGAAATACTGCCATGCAAACAAAAAAAATGTAAGTACGTGGAAATTAATTTTTCTTTTCTTTTTAATGCGTTGCATGTATGAATCAGTTGTAGGTTGTGATGATTAATTAAATTGTTTATGTATGCAGTGTTAGGGTTGAAAATTCTTCTATTAATCACGTAATAGAATTACAGGAGGAGCCATGCTCACTCAACAACAAAAAACAACCCTCTCTCACAATTTTCTCTCTACAAGAAAACACACCATGTTTTCTCTCTAACACCTCACTTAAACTCTCTCTGCCTATCTCTATGCTGCCTCACACTCTTTACATTTCTGCAGCTATCTCTAACTTGCAAAAACTAACAGCCTATATAATACAATACAGAAAGAGTAATCAATACAATAATGGAGATATAATAATGATGTTTGGAGACATCATTATGTATACACAATGATGATTAACTATTCATAGTTGACTTCATAATTTTGGATATTCAACATTACTCATATTCGGTCTTGGTTATTTTCGTCTGGAACAAAATAGAACAAGGAAAGGGTTTTCCCGTTTTGCCTTCTTTTGGGTGGGTGAAAGCTTCCAGTACTAGTACACTACAGTGTTAGAGTTTTATTCAAATTAAATTAAATTATGACAAGTCATAACTATTCATAAAATAACTAACTAATAAAACTAAATGTTAGTTTTTTTTTTTTTTTTTTGAAGGACTAAATGTTAGTTATTTATGAAGAGTTATGAATAATAAAAGTAATCAATTAAAAATTAATAAATACACAATTAAAGTAATAACTGTATAGTAAAAACATATAAATTAAACATATAAATGGGTGGTTAGTTTTGTAAAAAAAAAAGATTGGTTGGGGGGGGGGGGGGGGGGCGATTTTTATTAACATGGTGCTAGTTTTGTGTTTTTCCCTAAAATAAAATTTTAAGTCCATTTCCAAATATCTTCAACTACTGAAAAAATGCAAATAAATTGTTGAGAAAAGATGAGAACAATATTTTTCCAGCTAGTAAACAATGACATTGCGGAGACTTCATGGAGAAGACTTTGAAAAATTATTGAAAAAAGTAAAGACTTCGAAAAGTTCTATAAATCTCTTTACAGTACAGTAGTCAATGCACTAATGTTAGTATACTAGTCAATGCACTAATTATAAGAGTAGTCAGTGCACTAATGTTAGAGTACAGTAGTCAATGCACTAATTATAAGGGAGCTGGAAATTACGCTATGGAGGGAGCCGGAAACCGGAAATTATGCTGTGGAATGAAGCCAAAGCAAACACATAAATCAAAAAAGAAGTTTCACATCTTGAAACGCATAATCGCTGAACTGTCTTATTTTCAATTAGGCTTTAAATCATGCCAGCAGTTTTCTATTATGTGACCTTAGAAAGTATACATAAATTTTCCTTTTTGTGTGTACAAAAGGAAAAAAGTGGGTTTCTCATTTTTTTTCCTTTTTTGTGAACCCGTTTATCTCATTCCTCTTATCTGCGTGGAAAAATAAAACTTGTTGATCTCTTACCACATGGTTAAGAAATAAAAAAATTTTAGTTTTCTAAAAAGAAACTCGTGGGCATTTGTTCGTGCACCAAAGAAACGCAATTCTTGAATCTATTTCAAAAAGAAGAGGTAAATTAGTGAAAAATTGCAAAGCTTTGACTATGTTCATGCTAGTTGATCTATGCATTCAAATTTATGATTACAACATAAGTAGTATGCCATTTCATGGCACATAACCAAAAAAATTCAGAAAAAATAAAAAAACTAGTTAAGAAGCATCAAGAAGAGTCTTATTTTGAAAATGACTCTAGCCACTTAAATATAACAATGTCCTTGACAATCTTATTTTCAATACTGATTGGATTTTGACCCTTTCTTGCCTTTAATTTTAACTCTTTCAAGCCAAACCGTCCAGTCCCTTTACCTTATTTCCTTTTTTTTTTTATCAGCAAATAACTTTTTTATTTTGAATATTAAAAATTTAGGAAAAATTTAACAGTCTCAAGTATTCTTAAGACAAGCTATAAAGGTGATCTCACAAAATTTCCCAACCTAACCCGAGAATGTTAGGTGAAAAATCCTGAAGAATCGCAGTTACAACCTGAAAAAAAAAATCAAAAATAAGAAAAAACAATTCTCTCGAGTGAAGAGAGCAAAGAAAATAAAGAGCAGACTTAAAGCTAAGCTAAGAATAACTCGTTGGAATCAACTCCTTTCTTTGCTAGTGAATGTGCCAGTGAATTCCTTTCTCTTTGAATATGTGAGAATGTGTCTTTGAAGAAGTATCAGAGGCTGCCAAGTAAAGAAGAGAACGGCTAGGGCAAAATGAGGCAAATAGAAGAAACATTATGCTTTATATATCAACCCATATGTTAATCGGGTTGATCACTGTAACTTAATAATAATTAGATAGGCCCATTAATACAAAAGGCCCAATTATCACTTGCATATAATACCCACACTGTACAGAAAATAACATAATTGAAGAAGAAATTAATTCCTGAATTCTAATTTTCTCCTCATGGTATCAGAGTTGGCTTAGCCAAGATCCAGATCTGGTAACCGCCACTTGCACCTGAAACACAACAAGAGCCAAATCAATGGCTGAACAGAATACACAGATCAACGACAACAATGAGCCAGAGGCTTACAAGATCACCAATTCAGATCAATCTGTAACCAGCATAGTCATGATCTCACTGAATGGTAGAAACCATCTGTCATGGAGCAGATCAATTATCATTGCACTGAGAGCAAGAGATAAACTAGGCTTTGTGAATGGTGAAGAGACAAGGCCAAGGAATAACTCACCACTGCTGAAAAAGTGGCAGAAGATTGATAGTATGGTAACTTCCTGGATATTAAACTCAATCTCTCCTCACATTTTTGAAGCTTTTCTATACTCAAATAGTGCTAAAGAGCTGTGGGAGGAGTTAGTAGCCAGTTATGGGGAGGCAAATGGACCTCTCATCTATCATATCAGAAAAGAGATTTCCTACCTGCAACAAGGAAACAGTTCAGTAGCTGATTACTACACGAAGCTAAAGAAAGTATGGGATGAACTAACCTGTTTAAGGCCAGCATCAACATGTACTTGTGGAGCTCAGGAGAGATGCATATGTGATGCAGCTAGATCTGCAGCAGCCATAGAATCTAAAGAAAAACTCATGCAGTTTCTTATGGGACTCAATGAGACATATGACAATGTTAAAAATCAAATTCTGTTAATGAGTCCATTTCCTAATCCTAACAAGGCATATGCAATGTGCCAATCAGTGGAAAAACAGAGAGAAATTTAGATTCCAATCCTTGACTCAAGTGAACAATCAGTTGCAATGTATACTCAAAAGCAGGGAGGAGGAAGTTACCTGAGGCAGAATAGGAGAAACAAGGCTGACATGTATTGTGACAATTGCAAAACAAACAGCCACACCAGAGAAGGATGCTTCAAGATAATAGGCTATCCATACTGGTTCAAGGATCTGAAAAAGAAGAGAGCACAGGTGAACAGTAACACTGTAACAAAAGAGATGACTGAGGAACAGAACAAAAGTCAGAATTTCCAACCTGTCATGAACGAAGACATATCCAGATTAATCCAGTTGGAGGTTCAAAAGGCTGTCAAAGGCAAGATGATCTATGAATATCCTTTAACAGAAGCAGCTGATGTTCATGCTACTGCTTTTGCAGGTATGTTATCTTTTTTTCAACAAAATAACATTGATTTAAATGATAAAGGCATATAGATAATTGACAGTGGTGCCACAAACCATATCACACACCTCAAACACATCTTTGACCATATTAAACCACTGCATAAACCTAGACCAGTCAAATTACCTGATAACACATATAGGTATATAACACATGAAGGCACAATAAACATACACAAAACAATACAGCTAAAAAATGTCCTTTATATCCCAACCTTCAAGTGCAACCTGATCTCTGCTAGTAAATTAGCAAAAAAGGATGGCATTTCAACCAAAACCTTACCAGAACATTGCATATTACAGGATTTACAGACTAAAGAAGTGGTGGCTGTTTGCAAGGAATATGGAGACCTTTACTATCTAGACAAAACCAGCTTCATCTTTAAAAAACCTAATAAAGCCTATGTTTGCAATGTAGATCACAAAAATCATGTACAACAATTGTGGCATGTTAGATTAGGGCATATTTCTGTAAAAAGGCAGCAACATGCAAAAAATAAAAATGTTATGAATAATACAGCTATTGACTATAATGTTTGTCCTCAATCAAAACAACAAAGACTGCCATTTACTTTGAGTTCTAGCAATGCAGAGGACATTTTTGATTTAGTGCATATGGATCTATAGGGGCCCTATCAGATCAAATCCATTACTGGAGCCAGATACATGTTAACGATAGTGGATGACTATAGTAGATACACTTGGACCTATATGCTTTCAGATAAAACCCAAACAATTCATGTCATAACTCATTTTTTCTCACTTATCTAAACCCAATTCCAAAAGACAATAAAGACAGTAAGAACAGATAATGGCACTGAGTTTATAAACCACCAAACCCAATCATTTTTCCAAACAAAAGGAACAATTAATCAAACATCATGCCCATACTCACTAGAACAGAATGGCAGGGTTGAAAGGAAACACAAAGACATACCATAGTATTTCTGGTCTGAAATACTACTGGCCACAACACAGATTATCAACAGGGTTCCATCTGAACACCTGAAATGGATAACTCCATATGAGTTACTCCACAAAACAAAACTTACCATTCAACACTTGAAAGTTATAGGGTGTCTTTGCTATATGTCAAACACTAAACCAAACAAAGCAAAATTTGATCCAAGGGCAACCATAGGAGTCCTTATAGGGTATGCACCACAATCCAAAGGTTATAAAGTTTATAGCCTAGATGACAAGAAAATACATATTACAAGAGATGTCCAATTTAAGGAGAATCAATTTCCCTTTCATAAACAATGCACAACCAAGATGCCTATTTTCTATATGCCACCATGCATACTAGAGAATGACACTGATGTAAACACAGAAATAGATAACCTGAACTCTGAACCAACATAACCAGAAATAGAACATGATTTGTCCCAAAATCAAAACCTTGAACCACATCAATACTCATATTCATAGCCAACACCACCAAGAAAAAGCACAAGACAAAAAAACCATTGTGGACATCAGATTATATCATACCACAACAATACATACCAACCAGCTCTTTAAACAACATAAATGCCATTCAACCAGAAATGATCAGTTTTCTAGCCAATGTCAATAAAATCCGTGAGCGTTGTTCATTTAAACATGCTATTTGCGATGAAAATTGGATAACAGCTATGCAAAAAGAAATTCAGGCTCTGGAGCACAACCACATATGGACAATTACAGATTTACCACCAGGCAAGAAAGTCATCGGTTCCAAGTGGGTTTACATAGTTAAATACAAGTCAGATGGAACAGTTGATAGATATAAAGCAAGATTGGTTGCCAAAGGATACAACCAGCAGCTAGGAGTTGACTATAATGATAGCTTTTCTACAGTTGCAAAATTGGTGACAGTAAGAGTACTCTTAGCACTTGTGGCCAAATTTAATTGGCCATTGCACCAACTAGATATCAACAATGCCTATCTACATGGAACCATTGATGAGGAAGTGTATATGAAACCACCAGAGGGTTACAGCAAAGCAAAAAAGGGATAGGTATGCAAACTTACAAAATCATTATATGGACTTAAACAGGCAGGCAATGGAATAAGGAACTGACACAAACACTACAAAGATGTGGTTTCAAACAGTCAGATAATGACCACTGTCTCTTTACAATGCACCAAGACTCAGACTTTATCATTCTACTCAAACTTTATCATTCTACTTGTCTATGTAGATGATATTCTGGTCACATGCAACAATGAAACACAGATTCATAGAATCAAGGACATACTGCACAAAAAATTTACATTCAAAGACCTTGGCGATGCAAAATATTTCCTTGGTCTAGAAATAATCAGAAACCCATAAGGCATTTATCTTTCACAGAAAAAGTTCATCAAGGACCTTCTTTTTGATGCCCAGATTCACACAAATGAAACGCATCCACACCACTAGCACAGGGTCAGAAGTTATTACCAGATACGGAAGACCTTTTAACAGATCCAGAAGTCTACAGAAGAATGATGGGTCATCTTCTATACCTCAACTTCACACGGCCAGATTTGACCTATCCCAGTTTATGCAAATGCCACATCAGAGCCATCTCTAGGTAGCCATCCACATACTCAAATATTTGAATGCCACATCAGATCTATGCCTCTTCTTTCCGGCCAACACAGATCTCTGGCTCACCACCTATTGTGATGTCGACTGGGCAGCATGCATAACCACTTGAAGATCCCTCTCGAGATATTGTGTGTTCTTAGGAAAATCACTACTTTCTTGGAAAACAAAAAAACAATCAATCGCCAGCCGTAGTACCGTCGAAGCTGAATACCGTAGCATGGCGAATACTACCTATGAGCTAATATGGATTAACAGACTACTGCAAGATCTACAGATCGAAGTAGAAAAACCCATACCTTTATTCTGCGATAATCAAGCTGCTTTGCACATAGCAGCCGACCTGGTCTTCCACGAGCGCACAAAGCACGTTGATATCGATTGCCATATCGTCTGCCATTACATTCAAAATCGCTTCCTCGTAACATTTCATATTTCAACAGTGGACCAGCTCACAGATTTGTTTACAAAAACCCTTCCTATTACATGGTTTCATCATATGTTGTCCAAACTGGGTCTTGTTTCACTCGTACACCAGTTTGAGAGGGGGTGAAGAAGTATCAGAGGCTGCCAAGTAAAGAAGGGAACGGCTAGGGCAAAATGAGGCAAATAGAAGAAACATTATGCTTTATATATCAACCCATATGTTAATCAGGTTGATCACTGTAACTTAATAATAATTAGATAGGCCCATTAATACAAAAGGCCCAATTATCACTTGTATATAATACCCACACTGTACAGAAAATAACACAATTAAAGAAGAAATTAATTCCTGAATTCTAATTTTCTCCTCACTTGCATGTTGCCCAAAATGTTATCCATGTTGTTGAAATTATGCCACCATTTCTAAAGTCTGCGACAATTGTTTGTGCACCAAAGGAACGCATTCGTTGAATCAGTTACTATAATAAGAGGCAAGTGGCAATATCTTGAATCATAAAATTTGATGGAAGTTTAGGAAGATTAAAGGATAGGTTAATGAATAAGAGATTTATAGTGGTTCAGCTACAACTCAAGCCTATGTCCACTTCTCCAATTCTAGAAAGAATTGGTTTCCACTATTCTTTAATATTATTCTTTAATAAGAATACAAGAGAGGTTTTGTAAGTTCACCTCAAACTTAGAGTTTAAAGCTAACTCCAAACTTTACAATTTTGAGTTTAAAGCTCACTCAAAAACTATCACAACATGATATTGAGTTTTCCTAGCTCACTCAACTAACTAACAACAATGATATTGAGTTTATAGCTCACTCAACAAACTATACAACAAAAATACATTTTTTATGAATAAAGAGTAAAGATATGAAAAGAAGGTTGTAGATAATGAAGCACAAGTTTTGTGTAGTTGATCCAACCTTCTAAAGCTTATATGAAAGGGTATTTATACCCATCTTGAAGATTATAGCCGTTGCTCCATAAAATTAAAGTTTATTCTGACTTTCTGCAACTGTCACGAGCGAGATGAGTGTCACGGTAGCGACATCTCACAATGGTAATAACGTCTTTCTGACAGGTCTGAAAAATAGCCGTTATGCCTAAAAAGTTGAATTTTGTCGTGGGCGAGATGTACCCGTCGCTAGCGAGATGATGTAAGTCACGAGCGAGACGAAATTTTCAGAATCTTCTGGAATTTTGTCGCAGTCAGGACATAAATGGTCGCGGGCGCGATGAACTGATCATTTGGACTTGTAAATCAAAAGTTATGACCAAAATACTAACAGGTGCGCAATGTAGAAATTTTGACATCTCGTGCGAAAAAGGTAGTCAGTCTTCAAGAACTTCAATTCTTTTGCAAGTCTAACTTTTCATCTTCACTTTTGATGGTTCATACTTGCTAGATCTATACTTAAACACTTGGAATATCATTAGTAAGTCACAAATTCAAGTGAGTTTGTCAAATATTCAAAATCGAGGGATTTTGGCATTTTAAGCCTAACATGATATTGACAAAATGGTCATATTAACATATATTGACTGATATTATCAATATTGATTACCTAATTGCACAAAACTATTATATTGAAAATATTAATATTCACATATATTGATGGTTAATGATTGTTACACATTACTACTGATTGTTACTGAAGTATATTAAAATTTTTTTTATTGATTTATATAGTTTCGTTACAAACTTTTATTGACTGTTATTGATTATTGAGTTTTATTGAGAATTTTTTTGATTGTTATTAAAGTTTACTTCAATTAGTATTGACAATATTAGTTAATATATGTCAATATGACCATTTCGTCCAATTTTTTTTAATTGAAAGAAATTTTAAAAATTTTTGTTTTTAAATAATAACAACAATAATTATATAAAAAAGTGGTCAAAGAAAAAAAAATGATAGTTTATTAATTATTAAACTTATGTATTATTTTTTTTAAATGAAAAGTGAAAAGTTTGCTATTTGATATAATTCTCTCTTACATATGACTAAAAAAATTCCAAACATAAGAACTTCCATGTATAGAATCTAATCATAAAGAGAAGGAGAGAAAATAATTAGAAAACAATTAAAGAAATATCAATTGTGTATGACAAAACTAATACAACAACAACAAGTTGGGATCGGCTGTATAAATCCTCTAACGGTTAACCTCGCTAAACATAACAAAAGCAGTCGTCGCAATCCTTAGGTACTTTCCATGACACGGATTTTATGTCTCCATTCAAGTCTATTATGAATCAAAGCTACATTGATATCTAAGACTTGTAAATATCTAGATATTAACTCCTTCCAAATAGTCTTAGGTCTTCCTCGATTCTTCTTGGTGCCCTCGACTCCTCTTGGCGCCCTCGACTCCTCTTGGCCCATTTGACTATCAAGTTCTCACACTTACGTACTACCACATGAGGAGGCTTCCTTAAAACATGCCCATACCATCAAAGGCTACATTCTCTCACTTTATCACTAACTTCTGCTATGTGAATTTTCTCTCAAATATGAGCTTTTTCAATTTTGTCCAACCTTGTATAGCCACATATCCATCTTAACATTCTCATCTTCACTACATTCATTTTATGGATATGTTGCCCTATTGGTGCCCAACATTCACTTCCACAAAGTATTGCTAGTCGTATAACTGTTCGATAATATTTACCTTTCATCTCAAGGGGTATTTTCTTGTCAATAGTTTTTATTAGGCACAAAAATGTAAACATATCATGAAAATGGAGGTAGTATTATTTACCCTAGTTTTAGACAATATATAAATGTGTTTTAGGTAAACTTGTGGACCCAGCTGTCCAAGTAAGTGCAGCCTGTTATTCTTTGTCTACTCCATAGTCTTGCCCAAGGCTAAGTCTGGGAACGTAAAAATGTCTAAGAAAACTCTAGCAATAGCTCATTTGCTTCAAATTTCCTTACATATGCTCAAAATGATTTATTTTCATCACATCTCATAATCCCTAACCAAAATATATAAAAGCAAGTAAAAGCTCACATTTAAACGTAATAAATCATTGAATAAGCACATGATTAGGAACTAAAATATGCTAGTATTTACATACTAACATGCTCCCTTATCAACTTTTGGAACGATACTTGGTGTGGTGAAGCTCCCTTATCTTTGCAATTTCCAAGACCTTTCTCCCTAATTCTTAATAAATCAGGGGTGATTGCTGACTTTGGCTCGTAGTCCCACAATCTTTGGATGGAGAAGGCCTCTTAGAAATTGTGAACACTTTTTGTTAAACAACTTGCTTGGCATATGAAAGGATGGAATCTGAAGCGACCTTTGAGAAAGAATCTGAAGAAGAATCTAGATGGTTGCATGTCAATTTTTGGTTATGTATTGATTGTATCGTAAAGTTAAAGCGTTAAATCTTCATTTTTTCTACGCTCTTGCTATGCTTTATCTTCTTCCTTATTTACAAGTGACTCATTCAGTGAGCTTAAAGTGAACTACTTGAGGAGCTTGACATTCCTTCTTATATATGTTTACAAAGCCTGAAGATCTTGACCCTTAAACATGTTTCATTTGTGGCTGAACAGTCAAAGCATCAACTTTTCTTGGGTTATTGTGTTCTAAAGACACTAACTCCGGATGGTGTTACTGCTCTTACTAACTTTTATTCAGACGCTTATCCTTGATTATATATGAGACTTACGAAGATGAAGGTAATTGTCAAGTTACGATTTCCTTTGATCATGGTGGGGATCTGAAGAATGAATAAAATTTATCTATCCTATCTTCATTAGTTGATTCATCAATTGTTGTGGACAGCATTCAGTGACAACATTCATGCCAAAGAGAAGTTGCTTTTCATGCACGTAAATACTTTTTATTCATAATAGGATGGGTTAATTAATTAATAATTTTATAAGGAAAAAGAATTTGGGTACTAAGAGCACCTGGTGCTCCTCTCCCGATCAGCATAGTTGATAGAGCATTGGCACACTAGATTGGAGCATGGCCGGCTATGAGAGTGTGCAGTTCGGTTAACTGCATTGGGCCCCAAGATGCACAGGCCCCGGCTGTAAGAGACAATAGTTATTGTGTACATATTTGTAATTTGTACTATACTATATTGTAATTCTCTCTTAGGGTTTGTATTTATATACACCCAATCTCTAATACGAAATACACTACTGTTAAAGCTCATATGGTATCAGAGCCACTCTGGGTTTAATTCCCGCTGATTTCTTTCTTCCTGATTTGCCATAGGCACCAAAAGCACAGCCACTCTCGTTGTATCATCATCCTCATCTTCTTCCTTATCCGCCATAGATACAACGATAGCCAATCCCTTGTTCTCTTCCATAATACCAAATGCTAATAACATTAGCTTCAAATTGACTGCCTCCACTTTTCTTGTTTGGAAGATGTAGATTACTCCTTTACTTAAAGGCTATGATCTTATGGGTCATGTTGATGGAACGGTGGTTGCACCACCAAAACTGATAAAGAATGGGCAAATCTCTCCAACGTTCATAGCATGGGAACGCAAAGACCAGCAGATCCTGGGCTGGCTTCTCAACTCTATCTCTGAAAGTTTAGTGCCGCAAGTCGTGGGAGCAACAATGGCCAGAGGAGTATGGGAAAAGATTTTGACTGCCTATTCCATGGGGTCACGTTCTCAAATCCGCACTCTGCGGAATCAGCTGTAGAACATTAACAGAGGTAATGATTCTGTTCTCTCCTATGCACAACGTGCAAAAGGAATTGCAGACCAATTGGCTGCTCTTGGTTATTATGTACCTGAAGATGATTTGGTTTATATGATCTATTTTGGGCTTGGTAATGATTATCGTGATTTTAATCG
>CATIWJ010183305.1:0-12517 GCA_949640765.1 Croton laevigatus
TTTGACAGTGGGTGTTTATGGAGAGAAAATTTTCTGGAGCTCACCAAGGCTCTGATACCACTTGTTAGGGTTGAAAATTCTTCTATTAATCACGTAATAGAATTACAGGAGGAGCCAAGCTCACTCAACTACAAAAAACAACCCTCTCTCTATTTTTCTCTCTACAAGAAAACACCCACACCTCACAACTCTCTCTGCACTCTACATTTCTGCCTCTCTTCACACTAGCAAAAACTAAACCTAAGTTATATTACAGAAAGAGCATAGGAGTAGCATCTTTCTTTTGCCTACATGGAAGACACAATGATGGCCTCTTCAAGACACAATTATGGCCTTGATGAGTTGACTTCATGATGACATGTTGATGGTGGGATCTAGACACCTAACAGATTATAACAAGTTTAACTCTTCAATACCCAACTGGTTATACAATCTTGGTAGGCTCGAGTTCCTTAACCTTAGCGGAAATGAAATGCATGGTGACATATCAAATGAAATTGAAAACTTGACTTCTCTGATGGCTCTGGACTTATCGTGGAACAATTTCCAAGTGGATGGTAACAGTCTAATAAGATCCATAGGAAATCTCTACAAGTTGAGATGGATTTACTTGTCAGACATTAATTTGAATGTAAATGTAACAGTTGTCTTTGGAATATTGGCTGTATGCATTTCAAATCAATTAGAATCTTTGGATTTGTCTGGTTGTCAACTTTATGGTCAACTTCCTAACCATAGTCTTGGTCAGTTCAGAAATCTAACGTCTCTCCGTTTATCGAGCAATTCCATTTCTAGCAATATTCCGATCTCTTTTGGGAGTCTTTCAAGATTGGAATCAACAGACATTTCTGATAACTCAATGCAGGGAGTTGTTACAGAACAACATTTTGCCAATCTAAAAAGATTGAGATACTTTATTGCTGGTCCAAATTCTCTTACTTTACAAGTCAGTCCAAATTGGATTCCACCTTTTCAACTCAATGAATTATATCTTACATCTTGGCATCTGGGACAAATGGTTCCTCTTTGGATTCGTACGCAGAATATTTTATTCTCTCTGGATATGTCTTGCTCAAGTCTAGTTACAATCCCCAGTTGTTTTTGGAAATTTTCTTCCCAATTTATGTACTTAAATCTCTCAAGGAACCATCTCCATGGAAAGATCCGACAGTTGAAGTATGCTTCATTTGCCAGAATTGATCTGAGCTCAAATTACTTGGAAGGTATTTTGCCTACAATGTCTTCCGAAATCAATATTTTGGATCTCTCTTACAATTGATTTTCTGGCTCCATTTCACAATTCTTTTGTTCTCAAGTTGAGAGGAACATGCGATATTTAAATTTAGAATCAAATAGATTATCTGGAGAGCTAACAAACTGTTGGATCAAGTGGAAAGCTTTGGAAGTTTTACATCTGAGCAATAATGGGTTTACTGGGAAAATTCCAAGCTCAATGAGAAACTTGAGTAAGCTTCTATCATTGCATTTACGATGCAATGATCTGTCAGGAGGAATACCCATTTCTCTTACAAATTGTAGGAGATTGACAATCATTGATTTTGGTGGAAATCAATTAAATGGGAAAATTCCCAATTGGATTGGTGAAGCCTCTGAATTGAAGATTATCAATCTCCGCGCAAACAAATTCCATGGTCCAATTCCTCACGAAATTTGTTACTTAAGATATCTGCAAATCTTAGACTTGGCTTACAATAAACTCTTTGGATTCATACCAAAATGCATTGGCAATTTCAGTGCAATGATCTCAACAAATGGTTTAGTTGAATTGTACTTCACTAGCCCTATGTCTCTTTTAATGGTTAAGAATGACTATAACTATGGTGATTTAGAAAAAAAAAACAACTTGTAGTAAAAGGGCTAGTGCTTCAGTACTCTTCAAACCTAAAATGGGTAAGAAGTATAGATCTATCTAACAATTTTTTGTTAGGAGACATGCCAGTGGAAGTGACAAGTCTTGTTCAATTGCAAGCATTAAACCTGTCGAACGGCAAAATTCATGAAAGTATAGGTGACATGAAACAACTAGAATCACTGGATTTATCAAGGAACAAACTCTCGAGTCAAATTCCTCAAACTATTTCTGACTTGACTTTCTTGAGCCACTTAAACTTGTTGTACAATAAATTGGTAGGCAGAATTCCATCAAGCACTCAAATCGCTGGATTTGATAGATCATGCTTTGTTGGGAATGAACTCTGTGGGCTTCCTCTGAATGAGACTTGTTCTGCTATAGAAGCTCTTGAAGGTGAAGGTAATGGAGGAGAAGAATCTATAGATGCAGGAAAGATGTTTTGTTGGAGCACAATAGCATATGGATTTGCTATAGGGTTTTGGTGTGTAGTTGGTCCAATCATGTTTAGTAGGAAATGGAGGATTGCTTATTTTAATTTTCTTGATCGCATTATGCTAAAATTTAAAATGTGTGTATGTTAATGTTAGTGATATGGTATTTGTATTATGTTGTATTCAATAATGGGTTATTATTGTATCCTAATTTTCTATGTAAGAATTCCAAAATGTGCTCAGCTCATGCTATTAATACAGTAATGCTTGGTTTTTTTGAGTTAAACCTTCTCTGTAATTAAATATTAGGAAATTTTACAAAAAACTCCCCATATTATAGTGAAACAAACAAAAAACTCCATGGTTATCAGATATTATATAAAAACATCCCTGAATTATTTTTCTGTTGACATTTTCCTCCCTCTGGCTATTTTTGTCCGTTAAAATAACAGTTCAAGGACCAAAATGAAATTTAACGGGTGCTTTTGAAAAACTAAAAAAATAAGGGATTGATTGTAAATTTTCCCTATCTTCTTCCTCCCCAAACAGTGTCACCAGTGGTAGAATATCCATGTCACCGTCGATTGCCGGGAAATAACCGAAAAATGCAAATGTTGTCGGATTTCAATTCCGAGCACATCAATAGCTTTGTATCGCTGCAAGGAGTCCAAATATGCAATCAAACTCAATGGATAAAACACAGATTTATCGAAAAATCACAATAATCATTCTAGTGATCACCGGAAAACACAACTTTCAAATCCGGTGACCAATCAACTTAAATTCAACATCAAAGTGAAGCTTATGGAATAAGGATTGAGAATCTACCTTCAAACTGGCCGGACTATGGCAGGAGGACGTCGAAAAAGCCATCGAAAGTTTCAGTTGTTGAACACGTTTTTTGATCCGGCTATAGATTGGCAATAAGGCCTACATCATCGGAAAGCTCGCGTTGAGAGGATTCCAGATCAGTCCTCAAATCCATCGTCCGATCACCGGAGTGGCCGGGATCTACATCGGAAGCTTTCAGCCGCCGTTGCTTGTTGGTCACCGAAAACGGTGTTTTCAAGCGGCAAGGCTTACATCAATCGAAAGTTCTCGGTGAGTGGAGTCGATCGGTGCCCTCCTTTCTCTCATCGGACTGCTGTAGCCGTTGGAAAATTGATCTGACGTTGACGGTGAATAGTGGAGCTACGATTCCACCTATTTTATTTTCCCCGATTCCGGCTTCCTCCAACGGAATCTCGCCGCGATGCTTACCTTCCCTGACTCGCCGGTGGACGCCCTTCGTCGCGGTGAGGCGAGTCTGGTCTGTCTACGGCCGATGGTGGCTCAGCGGCCGGTTTCCCTATTTTCTCTCTCTTTTCCCGATTCTGGTTTAGGGAGGAAGAAGATGGAAAATTTTCAATCACTCCATTCTTTCTTCAATTTTTCAAAATGACCCGTTAAATTATATTTTGGTCCTTAAACTGTTATTTTAACGGAAAAAAAAGGCCAAAGGGAGGAAAATGTGAACAGAAAAATAATACAGGAATGTTTTTATATAATATCTGATAACCAGGGAGTTTTTTGTCTATTTCACTATAATATGGGGAGCTTTTTGTAAATTTCCCTAAATATTATTTATAGAGTTGCTTTGGCCTTGTATTAATACATTAAGGCTTGTTGTACCCTTACTCATACTCCCTTTGTTTTTCTTCCGAATTAAATGGTGAGGGAAGACTCTGCAAATGGCTTCCTCCGCCTCCGCTTGCGCAATAGAGACTGCTCGCACCTTGGCTTGCCGGAATAGCGAGGCGGCGAGTCATCTGAATCTAATTTCAACCGTAATAATATTTTTTACCAGCGTTGTTTGATGAGAATGGGCGTAGATACCTTGATGCTTTTGGGAGGAATTGCCATGGTGTGCTGCGGTCATTGCCATCTAGATGTGGTCGATTCAATAGTCAACCAGATCAAGCGCTTACTACATTCCATCGTGCTGTACCTCAATCATGCAATTATTTTGCCAAATCTGCGTTACGTCTAAAAATTAAGTATTCCTTAAATTTCAAAAATTATGCCAAATTATTTTTTTTTTGACAAGATGCTAAATTATTTTTAAAATTTTTAAGGATCGTTAATTTTTTTGTAGTATAGAAATTTGCTATTTAGGAGTTTCAAATATATTTGCTATAAAAAAAATTAGATAGATAAATATTAAAAATTGAAAGTGCTAGAAAATTAAAGAGTAATGTAGTCTTTCATGATAAATGATGGTTAACAATACCATATAATATTACGCTTTAATTATTAGAGTATATTTGGAATAAATTAGTTAAATTAATTTTTGTTAATCAGTTATGCCTATAATAACTGAGAGATTCACTAATTTAGGATTTTACTTTTTTAGAAAGTTGTTTTTTTTCTAGTTTATTTACTCCAACCAAACGATATTATAATGCAAATTTACAAACTTTTAAAGTAAGTGGAAAAACCAGAAGTCGAGTTTGGTTTCCAATAGAAATTCGATCAATTTAAACAGAATTTAGGATAATTTTATAGTTTTTCCTAAAATCTACTACTTTTATTTAAATAACTAAGACTTTTACTATTTTCCTCAAAACTCATCCATATTTCTCTTCTTTTTATTCTGCCATATAAATTAACTCACATACACTCCATAAAAAAATGAACCCACATGCACTAAAGATAAATTACATCCACTTCACGACAAAGAGCATAATTATCGTAATTCAACAAAAAATATCAAAAGTCTCAGTTATTTAGGAACACTCAAGTGCAAAAAAATCTCAATTTTATTAGAACGGAGATAGTATTATAATTTAAGAAGTAAATATGAGTGATTTTCGTACAGCTATTTTTCCTGTCTTTTTTTCAAGAGTCACAATTAATTGGTTGAATATAGGTTTCAATATTAAATAACCTGAAATATCTAAAATAAATTCTAATTAATGTGTTACTTAGCAAATGTATTGACAAGTTCAAATATCTAAAATATAATGCACACTAGTCATAGTCCAGTGGCAAGTTCATTTACGACTCAGTCTATATATATATATATATATATATATATATATATATATATATTATAATTTAAGAAGTAAATATGAGTGATTTTCGTACAGCTTTTTTTCCTGTCTTTTTTTCAAGAGTCACAATTAATTGGTTGAATATAAGTTTCAATATTAAATAACCTGAAATATCTAAAATAAATTCTAATTAATGTGGTACCTAACAAATGTATTGACAAGTTCAAATTCAAATATCTAAAATATAATGCACACTGATCATAGTCTAGTGGCAAGTTCTTTTACGACTCAGTGTATATATATATATCCAAACTGTTTGAACAGTGGAGTTTGAACTGTGTTTGAGCTAAAACTAAACAGAAATCTTCTGTGAGACAAATAGACATGGTTGCAAAATTTTCGGATCTGTCATTAAATTGACTGGAACGATAATTTGTGAACCGTGATCAGATTTACAACAGTGTTTTTTTTTGGGGAAAGAGATAAAGCTAATAAATTATCTCAACTGGGAAAATTCCTCAAAAAAAAAAAAAATCTCAACTGGGAAAACAATACAATCCGGAACGACATTCCAAACCTTAACGGTAGGAAGCTCTATGCGTAAAATAGACGAACAATATGATTACAATAATTTAATATTTTGAAATAAGACAGAGGATGGGAGAATAAGACAGAGATGGCCAAATAGTGAGGATTGCCTACAAAAAGAAGCCAACAAAATCTCTAAAAGTAAAGTTAAATGATTGAAATCAAAACATTTCGTTTGTTTTATTGGTTATATTTGTAAAAGAAATCAAGATTAGATATGAATAGAATAGCAAATTGGTTATTAATTTGATTTTAGAATTGAATTGATTTATGTACAGTGATTATTATTTGTTTATGTGTTTTTGAGTAATTCAAACATATTTTGAATTGAATAGATGATAAGCTTATTCTTGCATAACGTGGAGCTTGTGAGCTAAAATCCCATTTGAAATTGAAGAAAATAAGGAAAATTGAGGAATTTTAATCTTCTTTTGCTTGGCAACAATAATTATTTTTCTATTGTTAGCTGTTTGAAGTTTGAACAGTAGGCAACGATATTAAATTTTAGTGTTTGATTGAAAAGAAATTGGCTTTAACCACTCTAATACTTTGATGCTATTGAGTAGGATAAATAATAAAGTTTAGTATTTTTGGTATTGTTCCACAAAATTAACCCTTTTTTTTAGTAGCGTTTCGCTGTTTTAATATTTTTTATCTTCTAGCTTTTTCAATACTACTAAAATCTGAATGTTAAGGGTTAATCTTTTATTAAATGCTATCTTATGCTGCTTAAAGCTATTTTAAACACCATCACCTAACGTCATAGAAAATAGTTTTAGCGTTTCGATCAATTTTCAAAATATTAAAAAGTGATTTCTAGCAAGAAGTCTGAATACATCGCCCTCCAGCCGAAGACTAAGGTCTTTACTCTTCCGTCATCTGTGAAGCATGATTGGAAGAAGAAGTTCTTCATAGTCGACCATCCTTCTCTGGCCGAAGTGCCGAAGGATTGGAATAAGAATATGTCGGCGACGCCTTTCCAAGGGCTGGCTGATCTGTTTGTGGAAGAGAAGGAATGTTTAGATGCACTTCTGGAGATGGTTGCGGAGGGACCGTTCGATGGCGAAAAATTCGTGCGGAACTGGTATTCCGGAGTGGTGGTGGATCATAATGGGCGTCGGCTTAACCCAGACGGTGGTATATGTCTTATCGCAATGTTATTTTGGTTTCTCTTACTGATCGTAACATCGGTTTGTTGTTTTGCAGGTATGTCAAGGGTTGAAGCAAGACTGGAAGCTTTAGAGAGGAAGAAGGCTATCCAGGCTGGTGGGAGGCCTGAACAGGGTAAGGGCAAGGGGGTCGCCCAAAGACAAAAATCTCCTCCGAAAAAGGTCCCTCCGAAGGCATCTACAACAGCTGTTGTGGATACCAAGAGGGCTGACAAACGTCCTGCTTCCGCTCAGGCGGAGGGTGCTCCTGTAGTTGTCGTTAAGGAGGTGCCGCCAAAGGCTAAGAGACGAAAGATGAGTGAGGAGCAAGAAGCGGAGGAGAGCGGGACATCAATCAGTGTAGCCGATCTCCTTGAAGAAAAGTTCGGGAGTAAGGTGACTTTTGCGAGCCTTGCTGTTGCCGATGATATGGCGACCTCGATGCTGCTCCCTAATGATTTTAGGAGGCTTCAGGGTATGACTAGAGCCTCGAGGATTGCCACTGGGGTCAGCCACTGTCTTCAGGTGGGGCATTATTTGTTAATATCCTCCTTTCTATCATTTTTGCTGTTTGTTGATATTTTTGATTTATTTATTTTATTTTTGTAGGCTGCTGAAGTGTTGAAGGCGGAGGCGATGATAATGTCGAAGGAGTTGGACGATATGATGGTCGGCCATAATGAAGTAGAGGATGAAAGAGACGACTTTCGTCGAAAAAACGACGATCTGAAACTGGAGGCCCTGGCTAAGGACAACAAAATAAAGGAGCTCGAAGCACAAGTGGCCGGGTTGACCGAGACTCTGGCTCATAGAGATTATGATTTGTCGAAGGCTAGAATTGAAGTGGAGTCGTCTCTTGGGAGGGAAAAAACAACAAAGTTTGCCTACGAAGCTCTGAGGGAGGAATACGAGGTGAATTTGAATACCTTGAAAAGGGAAGTGGCCGAAGTGGAGACATCAGCTGCCTTGTGGTTGATCGCCTTTCGTGATCAACTTGTGAGAGATTTTAGGGAGCGTGGCGAGGGCAGTGTTGCTGATGTCATCGGCCAAATAAAGCCGAATAGCGAGATCTATAATATCCGTCCCTCAGATTCTGACATAGAGGATTTAGATCAGAGTAATGATCCTCCTGCAGAGGACGAGGGTGGGAGATCTCGGCCTTCTGAGAGGGAACAAGACGGTCAAGAGCAATCTATCTTGCCGTTGGAAGAGCAAGGCGGCATTGTTTCTTCGGGCGGTGACCAAAATATCTCCAATCCTACCGATGGGCAGACTGGTGGTCCAGTGGAAATAGTAGATTAGGCGAATTCTTTTTTTTTTTTTTTTTTGACCGATGTCCAAGCTTCGATATAAACAAGTTCAATAATAACAGAAATCTTTCTTTTTGTCGATTCGCTCTATTTAACTTGCTTTGTTATTATTGTCAGTTGTATTGTATTTTTGATGTTATGTTGATAGGGCGATTTATAGATGGATTATGTTAACCATTTACATGCATATTAAGGCGATGTGAAAACGGGGCATCTTAACCGTTTATGAATCTTAATAAGGCAATATGTAGAGTTATTAAATAAGGCGATCTAAATGGAGCAAGTTAACCATTTATACGCAGCTGTATTGTTGATGAAGCGATTTGTAAATGGAGCATGTTAGCCATTTATGGAATTGTTGATGGGCGATGCATATATGGAGCATGTTAACCATTTATTGGACTGTCGATGGGGCGATGCATAAATGGAGCATGTTAACCATTTATTGGACTGTCGATGGGGCGATGCATAAATGGAGCATGTTAACCATTTATTGGACTGTCGAAGGGGCGATGCATAAATGGAGCATGTTAACCATTTATGTAAAGTGTGTATTGTGTAGACTTGTTTTCATCGTCAGCATGTAGATGTGTTGTTGCAAAAAAGGAGAATTTCATTAATGTTGGTTGCCGGGATCAGTAGACGCAATAGGCGATCCCAACTAGGTCGGCACCACCGCAGCGTCCTCATCATTTTCCTGGACTTGTAACATATTACATTAAAGCATTAGCTAATTTTTACAAAGATAAATACGAGTATTACTGATAGTAAAGCTTGAGGTTGTCAGAGTTCCAGGAGTGAGGTTCAGCTTTCCCAGTCATGTCTTCGAGTTTGTAGGCGCCAAGTCCTAGTACTCTTTTGATCTTGAAGGGTCCGATCCAATTTGGTTGTAGTTTGCCGACACCAGCATTTCCCTTAGTGATCTCCGCTTTTTTCAACACTAATTCGCCTTCTCGGAAGGTCCGGCGTCGAACCTTCTTGTCATGGTATCTGGCGATCTTTTGCTTGTAGGAGGCTATCCGAACTTGTGCTAAGTCTCTCAGTTCTTCAGCCAAATCAAGATCTAACCTTCGTTCCATGTTTTGGTCCACTTGTTCTACAAATTCTACTCGGAATGTTGGCTGACCAATTTCCACAGGTATTACGGCCTCTGCCCCGTACACCAAGGAGAATGGAGTTTCGCCCGTGGGGGACCTCGGGGTAGTTCTGAAACTCCAAAGGACATTGTTAAGTTCATTCACCCAAGAACCTTTCTTGTCGCCGAGTCTTTTCTTCAATCCCTGTAAAATAGTTCTGTTAGTGACTTCGGTTTGCCCATTGGTCTGAGGATGGGCTACTGAAGAAAATCGGAGATCAATATGGAGGCCTTGGCAAAAAGAACGGAACTGTTTAGAATCAAATTGTTTGCCATTGTCGGTGATGACTACTTTCGGAATCCCAAATCTTGTGACAATGTTCTTGTAGACAAAATCGGTAACTTTGCCTTGAGTAATGGTTGCTACGGCCTCAGCTTCAGGCCATTTTGAAAAATGGTCAATGGCGACGATAAGGAACTTGCATTGCCTCAATCCCCTTGGGAAAGGGCCTAAGATGTCGATCCCCCACTGGTGGAAAGGCCAAGAGGCTCCGATGGGAGAAAGAGGTGATGTCGGTATTCTCTGAACGTTGGCATGCTCCTGACATTTGTGACATTTTCGCACCATATCCTCAGCATCTGTCTTAATGGTTGGCCAGAAATAACCCTGCAACAACACTTTTCTTGCTAAGGTGGAGCTTGCCTGATGCGCTCCACAAATGCCCTCATGGATTTCTCTTAAAACATACTGGCCCCTTTGCTCCGGAATGCATCGGAGCCAAGGGTGAGTCCGGGACTGCCTATAAAGGTCTTCTTCATACCAACTATAATCTCTAGACTTCTTCACAACCCGATCAGCCTCTTTCTTATCCGCTGGTAATATTCCCTCGGCCAACCATCGGACCAGGGGCTCCATCCAACTGTCTTGCCATTCAACAAAGCACAAAGGTTCTCCTCGAGAGGTCGGGAATTCTTGAACGGTCAGGGGTATGTTTTTCAAGGATTCCATATTGCCTTGGGCTGCTGCCTTGGCGATTTCATCAACCTCTGCTGTTTGTTCTCTAGGAACTTGAACAATTTTCCACCCATCAGGCTTCATTCTTTGGGCTATCTCCACATATGGAATGAGCTCATCTTTTCTCACCTTAAAATTTCCCTGAACCTGGTTGACAACAAGCCGGGAATCACTGTAAATCGTTAGTTCTTCCATGCCGATCTCCTTGGCTAACTTCAAACCATTCAGGAGAGCTTCATATTCCGCCCCATTATTGGACGTTCGGAAACCAAGTCTCACAGCATATTTGATAAGGAGCCGATGTGGTCCTTTGATTACAATACCAACTCCTGACCCTTCGGTACAATCGGCACCATCGACCCACATTTCCCACTTCTCCATCGGACAAACGGGCAGTTGGTCTACTGGGGTGAGCTCGGCGATGAAGTCAGCTAGGACCTGGGCTTTCAAAGCTTTTCTAGATTCAAATTGCACCCCGTATATGCCGATCTTCACAGCCCATTCCGTGATCCTACCTGAGGTCTCCGGTTTTTGCAAAATTTTTCGGAGTGGGAGGTCCGTCCTTACAACAACTGTGTGGGCTTCAAAGTAGTGTCTGAGTTTTTGAGTGGACATGAATAGGGCGAGAGCATGTTTTTCCAACTTAGGATACTTTAATTCTGCCTCCTGAAGAACCCTGCTAGCATAGTAGATAGGATATTGCTCCCCATCCTGCTCTCTAACAAGCACCGAAGCTACTGTATCATCTGTAGTAGAGAGATAAATGTATAGGGTTTCTCCCGGAATGGGCCGACTCAACAAGGGTGGCGAAGCAAGAAATTCCTTAAGTTCCTCAAAAGACTTTTGGCATTCCTCTGTCCACTGGAAAGTTTTGAGATTCTTTAAGGTCTTGAAAAAGGGTTGACATCTCCTGGCTGAACATGATATGAATCTCCCAAGGGCAGTGATCCTACCGTTCAATTGTTGGACTTCCTTGATGCTCGCGGGTGGCCTCATATCAACAACTGCCCTAATTTTTTCCAGGTTGGCCTCAATACCTCGTTGGGAGACCATGTATCCCAAGAATTTCCCCGCCGGAACACCGAAAGTACACTTCTCTGGGTTCAACTTCAAGTTGTAATTCTGAAGGACCTTCAGTACTGCTTCTATATCCCGAGCATGATCTTTTGCACTCTTGCTTTTTATAATCATGTCGTCCACATAGACCTCAACAATGTTACCGATGTGCTCCTTGAACATAGTGTTCACCATTCTCTGATAAGTAGCACCCGCGTTTTTCAGGCCAAAGGGCATCATTCGGTAGCAATAAGTACCCTGGTCGGTCACAAAGGAGGTTTTTTCTTCGTCGAGCTTAGACATAAATATCTGGTGGTACCCTGCTTCAGCATCCAAGAAGGAATACAAGGCAAAACCTGCTGTAGAATCTACTAGCTGATCTATACTCGGCAATGGATAGAGGTCCTTTGGACAAGCTCTGTTCAAATCTGTAAAGTCGACACACATTCGGTATGTTCCATTTGGTTTCTTTACCAAGACAACATTGGCGAGCCACTCCGGATACTGGACCTCCCGGATGACCTTTGCATGTAGCAACCTGCTGATCTCTTCTGCAATGGCTATCTGTTTCTCGGGTGAATGTTTCCTTTTCTTCTGTGCAACCGGCTTGACCGAAGGATCAATGTTTAGCTTGTGAACAATGATTTTCGGATCAACGCCAGCCAGATCGGCCGTATCCCAGGCAAAGACATCTTCATTCTCTTTTAAAACGGATGATACTTCTTCCATGACCTCCGAAGGCATACCAGAGCCGACCTCCACCCCGCCCCGGGGAAGTCTTATCTTCTTTATATCACCATCAGGTTGAACTACAGGTGCCCGAGGAGGAATGGTTTCGCCATCTATCCGTGCTGCCTGGAACACTCCTTTCAGGGCATTCACGTAAGTTTGTCTAGCATCTTCTTGACTGCCCCTAGCTATGGCCACACCCTTCAAGGTAGGAATCTTCAGACACAAGTGGTATATACTGGGAATGGCTCCGGTCTGAT
>CATIWJ010183322.1:0-11888 GCA_949640765.1 Croton laevigatus
AACTACAACTTACAAGTAATACTTCCAGGCAGAAGACTAAGAGAATAGAAAATTAAATTGAAAACAAGAACAGGAGGAACCGAACTTTAAAAAAAAAAAAAAATATATATATATATATATATATATATATATATATATATATATATATATTACATTGAGACTTCAACAATGGCAGCGGTGAGTCAAACAAATTAAGAAGCACTGGCATAAGATTACGTTATTTGAAGCATTTCATCAAACACATAGTGTGCATTTAACAATAAGAGAGAACAGATTTCAGCAGAAATAGATGAGTCAAGCAAGACCATTCCTTTTTCATTAGAAAGTATAAGAAAACAAAAACAGCGTAAATAAGAAACAAAAACAAATTAAATTAAATTAAATTAAACACAGTAGGTTCGTAACAAAAAATATTTAACATTTGAAGAAGAAAAAAAAGAGATAGAGAAGTCGGGCTTACCTCGGTTAAGGGAAGCGACAGTGAAGCAGTGCCGGTTGACTTGGGTGGTGGCGGCGGCGTTCGATGTAGATCTGCGATGCGATGATGGAGGCGAACAGATGGAGAAGAAAGGAAAGAGAGATCAGATATCCGACACTCAAAACTCAAATCAAATCCAAGGTTAAAAACGAAATGAAAAGAAACAAAAAAGAGAGAAAGAGAAGTCGGGCTTACCTGAGAGAGAGCCAAAAGCGAATCTACCTTGGCGGAGGGAAGCGGCGGTGAGGCGGGTGGTGGTGGTGGTGGTGGAGCTGTGACGCGATGCGATGGAGGCGAAATGGAGAAGGAAAGAGGGAGGAGAGGGCTTGCGGCTGAAGTGATAAAATGAAATGAATGATATGAAATATTAGGTTTAACATACAATCTACCAGAAATTACAAAAATGCCATTCTACGGGGAGGGTCGCGGGTTATTGACCAAAACCCGTCCCCGCCCCGAAACCCAACAGATCGGGGAAAATGCTCCCCGCACGGGTCGGATTGTCAGGTATCCCCAACGGGTCGGGAAAAATGTTCAAGCCTAGTGACCAAACTGAAAATATTTTAGCAAAAGAAACTAGAAATTCATTCGGTGAAGAGATTAGTTGCTGTAAATCTGTTTTAAGAAGAACCCATTTAAGATTGAGAAATTGACTAAAATTTAAAGTTGTTTTTGTTTTGATCTTAGACTTAGATATCTGGTTATGGAACTTGAGTGATTTCATTGTGAAATCGTTCCATGTATCTGTTTGGTCCCTCATTTCTTGTGTTTTTTTAAAACGGTCCCGTAAAATTACATTTTGATCATTTAACTGTTATTTTAACAGAAAAAATAGACAGAAGTTAAAAAATGTTAACTAAAAAATAAAGTAGGAAGTTTTCAGTCCGAAAAAATAAAGACAGGGAAGAAAATGTTATTATAGTGAAAACATAAGGATTTTTTTTATAATATTTTTTTAAAAAAAGACAAGAATAATGAATAGTAACGTATAATATTAAATATGCTAATTAGATAAGATAGAAGACAAAATTGGACGGAAAATTCAACTAAATACAACAATGAAAGCTATAATAAATATATACATTTTCACAGCACTTTCCATAGCTAGAAAAAAGGAACCTAAAACTCAAACATGGCTAATGAAGTTGAAGAAAGATGGGAAGGGAAAGTTAGTGCACAAGTTACACATTGCTCGGCTGACCAAATATGGCCATTGCTAGAAGACTACTTCAATTTCCACAAGTGTATTCCTGGAATGATAGATACCTGTTATGGAATCGAAGGAATCTCCGGTGAACCTGGCTGCATCAGATACTGTTCTAAGGAATCTGGAAACATTGACAGTTCGATCAAGAATTGGGCAAACGAGAAGCTGATTTCTATTGACCCTTTTGGAAAAAGTCTTAGCTACAAGCTTGTGGAGAATAATATGGGGTTTGAATCACATAAAGCAACAATTGAATTGGTGCCTTTTGAAAATGGGTGTGAAGTAATTTGGTCATTTGGTTCGAAGCCAATTGAAGGATTGAGATTTCATGACGTGGTTTCTATTTATGAGACTGCTGTGAAAGACTTAGCAAAGAATGTGAAAATTATTATCCAAGCTCAAAACCAGCAGTAGAGGAAGTCTCTTACATTGTAAGGATTCTCACCTGTAAAATGAAGATCTAGCTTGTACTTCTGCTGTATCAATTACCATTTCACTTTTCCAACAATAAAATTACCTGTTCTGAGTTCCGAATCATCTTACTGTCTATTTTCCATGTGTCTTTACTCATGAAAAATTTCTCTGCAATCAATTTAAATGAAACACAGTATATATCTAATCGCATAATCAATCATAAAAATTAATTTTCAGTCTGATCATTGATTCAAATCCCACCTGTTCAAAACATAGACAACAAACAACTTATATCAAACTCAAAATTTTTGAGTGAGTGGAGTAAGCACAGAAATTCATTAATTTCTACCCGATTACAATTTCAGTATCCCAAGGATGGAGGTTTAAACACCAACAAAATGGAAATCTGGCATAAAACCAGAACTCATGAGGTGATCATTAGAACAATAAAATACAATTATGAACAACTACAAATGAATCATACCTACCATTTCCTCTTTGACATGATGGTACATATATCAATACAAGTGGTGCAATTTCAGAAGTCTTCATCAGCTTGTCAGCATCAAGTTAAATCAATTATGAGATGAATGTCACTTGTACAAGGCCTGCTGGATGTTAAGGCTGTGACGAACAGCCAATGCACCAATTATGAAGCGATTATATTCACCACTTGTCGAAAGCACAGGCGCAGAGAATCTTCTGAGGCCGGTAAGATCAGTCATTTATGTCGGATTGGGTTCTCCCATTTTTTGGAATTGGATAATCAGAAGTAGAACATCTACAAGCTGTCTTCTAGTTCATCTGGCACATGCAACTTTTCGATAGCAGCCTGACAGAATTTGAAAAAAAAGAGCATTGTGAATGTTGCAAAAAGTATAACTCTACTACAGTAAAATGTTACACATAAGAGTTCAGTAAAATACACCAATTACCTTAATTGTAGCAACATCAGTTGCTGATGGTTTCAAATCCAAAGCAAGACCAAAATGAAACATCGCCCTCTCATGCATGTTACGTCTCTTATAGATTTTACCCATCAAAGCATAAATACTGCTTTCTCGAGGGGTGTACTCTTTCAGCTCTTCTAGAACTTCAAGAGCTTCGTCAAAACTTTCCAAGCTCGCTAGTATATTAGCCTTTTGATACATAGGAAGAGGGTTTTTCTTATCAGCTAAAATTGCCTTCTCCATCATCTCCAAAGCTTCCCCATTTCTCTGTTTCATAATATGAGAACAATTTTTCAGACAAATGAAGATTATTGACAGTTGCATTCCAAAAAATAACAATCAATAAAACCAAGAGACTTGACCTTTAAAGCGTGCAAAGCTGTCCCAAGATATGACATTATAACAGATGAACGTGGATTTATTGAAAAGGCCATACGGAAGTTATGCTCAGAAAACTCAAACTTTTCTTGCCGAAGATAAATCATCCCAAGCCCATACCAGGCATTATAATGTCTAGCATCAATACGTAGGGCACTATGATAACTTTTAATTCCATTCTCAAAATCCTCCAAAGCTACATACCTGCAGCAGAAAATTATTGCCCAGGAAAGTACATGGCTAAAATACAGAAAACTCTGGCCATAAAAGATTCTAGTATCAGTTGAGTCCTATATTTTGGGGATTGGAAGGGGAATGAAGTGACGTACTCATGACCACAAAGAGTGTGGGCATATGCAAATCTTGAACTAAGCTGCACTGCCCGCTGAAAATTTTTCAGAGCAGTTTCATGGTCCTTTTGCAAACTGTAGCTATTTCCCATGGCACACCTACAAGTGCATTCAGGAAAATAAAGATGAGAAGCTACAATGACAATGACTCAGCATATTGAATAGAATTGCATGCAAGGTAAATATGGACACTTTGTGTTCAGCCTAGTCAATATATTCAAATCTGTGCACACACACACACAGGTGAAACTAAGATTTCATGATGTCAGAGTTTGATTCTAGATATTTAAACAAAGTGCAAAGAACAAAATAAAAAGATGGCCCTACCATGACTGAGGAGCCAAGCGATCAGTTGATACCAATTCTTGGGCCAAGTAACTTAACTTCATGTCCTCCTTCAAATGCTGCAACAGAACATAAGAGCAATTCTGATGAACCAATGGTATATATATATAGGAAATAGCATAACTTATCCTACTGGCAGCATTAAGCATTGGAACTTAAGATAACATTTCAAAGAAAAGATAAGGAAAATATTCAATATCATCTGGATTAGATCACAAGAGCAAGCAAAGTGCAAGAGGACCAAAAGGACAGCATGCCCATGTTAAGCATAAATTGCAGCACGTAACGGTCAAATCAAAAGGACAGACTGAAATAAACCAATTTCAGTTGACAGAATGGCTCCCTTTTCATATCTTGCCCACAGACTAAGACTGTGATAGAATTGCAATAACAGAAGCTAAATTAATAACTGCCTGAGATTAAGAAATGAGGAAACACAGAACTCACATAAAGAACAGTAGAATAAATATCCAATCCTTCTAAACTGTACGGCGATGCTTGACGAGCAAGACTGAAAGCTCTATCGGCTTCTAAATAATCTACTAATTCAAAATATGCTTTTCCAATCTGCATTTACCAGAAAGGCAGAAAGTAGAGTCAGATTTTGAAAAGAAATACAACAACTTTTTAAACAAATCTAATAATAAAATTGGCAGCGCAAAATGTAAGTAATTCACTGAAGTAGAAATTTAATGTGATTTTCAATTGCAGTTCTCAATTTCTTGTGGAAAGAAACCTTTAGCAATCTCTACTCTGAACTTTCAAAAATTCCAATATTTTTCCCTCACACAAGAAACTAGGTCTCGTCCTTCCTGCAACCTCATTAAAGAGAATAAGGCTGCCAACAGTAAAAAAGGGCAGGGAATTTTGTGACTACCACCAGAGAGATACACATGAATTATCAGGAGCAGAAGAGACAGTACAAGGAATTGATATTACCTGGGAAAGAACCCAGCCAGTATTATAATGCTTGTGAGGCAGTTTCATATAAACATCCAATGCTTCCTGCCATACAAGAAGTCAAGGAGCTGCTTAAAAAACCATTACAAAGTCAGAAAATACATAACTTAAGTTGTTCTCGACAATAGGTATTGTATTTGTATACCTGGCATCTGTACAAGCATGAAAGTCTATATCCTTCCCCAAGGATTCTCAAGATACCTAATAGCTCTGAAGCACCAGTTAAGATCCTTGAGGCACTCACGCTAACTCCACCAACTGGTACAGATTTGCCTTCAGATTCAAGACGTCTGCTATCACCAGAGGGTATTGAAGTAGAATGTGTCGTAATATTTGTTTGTGTATCATCCAAAGTCTCATTGCGAATTCCTTGGGACGAATAGAAAATTATACAAGTTTTAGAGACAATACAAGTAGTAACTAAGCAGTTATAGGCAGGAAGGGTGATTATGGAAGAAGAAAAATGATTGTTGAAAAATGGAACTATTCTGAAATTAGATGTCTTGAACAAATACAACAAGCTACATAGTAGCAATGCAAAGCACTCCTACTCATACTAAAAGGGTCAGTCAATAAGCAATAACTCCATTCTCTAATTGAATTCTTGTACATAGTCCCATTACTCGTAAGTAATCCTGTAACTTAAGGGGCATGCAACATCAGAAAAGCCCACATCAGTTGAACTTTACTAGGGGAAGTCCTGTACAGGTATCAAATACGAACTAAAGATGACTTAAATTTACTGCTAACATGACTTCATTATTGAAAGAAACATATTCAAGCAATCTTTCAATACTAGCAGAGAAGCATAAATACTTAGAGAATATGCAAAGAACAATCATCACCTTCATCACAATTTTCATTGCCCCATGACTGTCCTTTACGAACCGTTACTGATCGTAGTGCCATAGAGCTCAATTTAGAACCACCAAGATATTTAGAAGAGTTGTTAATTCCATTCCCTGTCCCCAACGGAGCATTTGTATTTGAGTTGGCCCCTGTTTCAGCAGCAAGTCTTGTACTCCGTCGAGGGCCAGAATCAGAAAATAACCTCCCAGAGATCTGAGAACAAGTGAGCAGAACTTATGTATAATATTGCTGGGGGTGGGGGGGAGGGAGACATCCATTGGGGGTTTTGTGTGTGTGTATATACACACTTACAAACTAGGTATAGATGCATGCATTACATGTAACAGAATGATAACTAGGAAATTAATTGCAATCGCAAGAAACAAAGCTAACAGCGGTTAGGTTACATTTTACCAAATACAACATTGCTTGAAGAAAACAGGTTCAACCAGCAGACTACATTACACCACCAAGCCAGAGAAATGAAGCTTAATAACAGCAATCCACAAGGAAAGTAGTGTGAGGGGTCTGGCACCTAGTTCTTGCCACAAAAAGTTGTACCATGACAGAACTTTCTATTTCACTCTCATGAACTATTAATTTCATATTTATGAGCTGTAACTTTTCTTAATGGCATCTAAATTCAGAATCAAACGAGACAATTTCAATCCAAGGGACACTTGTAAGTCAAAATCACCATAATCCTAACGATGATTTGCATAAATTCCCAGTATCCTATCTCAAAAATTTCGAGACTAACTAGAGTCCACATTTTGCAATACAGAGTAAAGACATCTACTGATGCTTTCTAATCAAGCTAAACATAAAACCAAAAAGTTTACACGCCACAATTAGACGGAAATTGCATAAGGATTGAAATGTATATGAGTGATGAAGTTTTTAACCTTCCGTAATTTCCCTTCATCAACAAATTTTCTTCGAGGGGCTTGAATATTAGAGTTCATAATTGGCTTTGGGGAGTTATCAGCACCAGGTGCACTGGGAGTGGGACCACTTGGCTGCACATTTCTACACAAAGGAGGGGCAACAGCTGACAACTGCAAAAAGGTAGGTCTCAGATGGTTAAACTGTACACTAGGAAATATCTAAAATTTGATAAGTTCTACATGATTGGGACAGATCCTGAAGGCAGAAAAAGGATTTTTTTTTTTTTGGAAAAAAAAAAAAAGCTTACCATGCTTTGAATCAAAGAAAAGCAAAAGAATAAAAAAAAAAAAAAAGAAGTTACCATGCTTTGAATCAAAGAAAAGCAAAAGAATAAAACATAGTTGCAACATGCAACATTAAAGTCAGCATGAAAAATATGTCCATGCATGAAGAGCTGGAGAATGCTCTGAACGTATGTAAAAGTAATGTCACTTTTGACCAGTAAAATAAATCCAGAATAGACAGATTGGGAAAAGAGTTTGCACAACTCTTGCTTCTGAAGGAAAAACAAATTCCCCCATTCAGATCAGGGGGGAAAAAAAAAGAACAAATATGACGAAAAGATACAAAAGATTGCTTAGTACAATTAATTCCAACTCAAGCCACAAAAATGCAAGCATGTTAGGACATGAAAATGAGGCTCATATGCGATTGGTTGTGCCACAAAGATGGCAAAAGGACAACAAAATTTCAGCTGAGAAAAGTTAACCTGAAACATATACCACACTCAATGCTTACACAGATGTCCAAATGCAGTTAAGAAGAACGCATAGAAGCATTTATGATACTTTCTCAGAGATGTTCTACTGGGAAAGTAAAACAAATACTAATAAGAAAACTAACTCTAGTAGAGAATATATGGCAGAAATTATGCTCATACAAAAAGCAAATGCAAAACTGAAGATTAGTTAATGCACATAAACATAAAGCAAAAAAGATAAAGTAATCAAGTTAGAAAACAACATGAAGCAAATTACTGTAGCCTTCCCATAACTTTGTACGATTGAGAATCCACACTGCCATACCTGAGCGGCAACTGGAGAAGGAGTATGATAAAATGGCAAGTTTGGATGGCCACCATTAGGCGGTTGATTGACAGTTGTAGCTCCAGGTATATCTCTTAAGTTATTGCCTTGTGCGTGCTTCAGCTGCCTGGGGCTAACATCTTCAGAAGTAAAGTTTCTAGTGGAAAGTAAATTATGATCCTCATTGGAGATATGAATGTTTTGGGAAGCTAATGCATTGTTTATCAATTGCTTCTGAATGCAAACAGCAGCTGCTTCACCAAAAAATGCAGTTGCCTCTTCAACAGCACCTAGAAAATCAATGAGAGACGGATTTTACTTAAATTAATCGGAATATATAAAAAAAAAGCAACAATTTAAGTTAGATGAAGTGGCACTTATGTGAGCAAGCACATGTGCACTAAGAAATTAAATTATACTTCTCAGCCTGAAAGATTTCTTTCTACTGAGCAGGAACACTATGAACAAAGAAGAGCAAAGAAAACAGTCATATGGGTGTTCACTAATCATACCTAATATGCACAACTCCTCAAATGCAGCCCAGAGCAAAGGATCTATAGCCAAAGCCTGCTTGAAGTGTTGAATGGCACTTCTCTTTCTATCAGTATACCTAAGCCAGATAAGTTAGAGGTATAAGAACCATATGTTTAAGATATGATTTGGTTGGCAATAGCATATCAAATAGACCATAAATAATCATGGTTCAGCAATGTCAAATATGGCAGCATTCCTTAACATTTCTTTCGCAAAAGCGTTAAAAGACAGTTGTGAATAAAACTTTAGAAAATCACAGGGCTTTGCAAGATGTAGATATATTAAAAATTAGTTCAACAAAAATCTAAAAGATGAAAAATGACTGTCACTTTGTCAACTTTTCATGATAATCTTATGCACGCTGCAGAAATATTTTTAAGAGGTGATAAAAGGAGAATCATTATCTCATTTATCATTTTGTTTTATCATTAAACGTGAATACAAGTACACCAGGATAACCAAATAAGCATGTCTTTTACCACTTAAAAGCCATCATGTGAAATGCAATAGAGTCATAGGTGTTATAATCCTCACTATAGGAAAAGCAATGAGAACCTGTAAATTAGTCCAAGAAGATAATGCCCAGCTGCACCATTTGGAACCTGAAGGGATAAGACAGGAAAACATAAATGATTGCCATCCTGGAAACAGCAAGAACAAACTAAAACCTAAAAATATCAACAATACTCCAAATATATCAAGATCTCAAATTCATTTCATAGACTTGTTTTGAGATAAATGAAGGTTCTCATCTTAAAATATATTTGATAGATTCAATTTGAAAATTGTAACAAAGATACTTAATTCTTTTTGAGAGAAAACACATTTTCCAAATGCAAGAAAAGAATTTTCTGTATGAAGAATCCTGTATGCACCTCTGCACTAGGTTCATTAGCAGGACATAGTGCTGCTTCAGCTTCTCTTAGAAGATCCATCTGAAAGCATGATATTGCAAACAAGTAGCGGGATTGAGCCATTTGTGTTCCTTCAAAAAGTAACAAAAAAAGAATAAAGATACATAATAAGCAAAACTTTTATGAATCAATAGCTAAAGAATGACAATTCCAGACAGGAAAAGCCAGCGATTAATGAACAAGTTGATGACCATATCATCAAAAGGAGTGACGATCTCATGGTAACATGGAAAGTTGCAATGTATTACCTTTTAGAATATGGTATGCAGAGTATGCTTGATTATTTTGCAAATAGCAGCAAGCCAACAATTGTAAATTTGTCTGCATAGGGAAACTTTAGTTATTAAGTAACTGGGAAAAACTAAGCAGCACAACAACAGAAATAAATACTCTCTTACATAGAGCCTCATCTTCAACTAATACAAACTAATCATTTAGCAAGAGGAAAGACTAAAAGACTGAAAAGAACAAATAGTTGAGTAACAGTACCAGTTCAAGCACTGGCATATCTGTTCCGACAACAAGGTAGAAAATGGACATATTTATCTTTTATTTTCTGAAAGGTACATCACCAAATAATGCTACAGTACAACCTACAGTTGTACTGAAATCCGCAGCAGTCTGCCAAATCAACCATATGATAGAAAGCATTCTGTTCTTTACAAACCCAAAGTTTTGCAACTTAATTGTTGAGATACTCCAATTCTTTTAACTCGGAACATAAATTATGTGCATTAAAATGTCAAATTAACGGTAAAAATTATTGAAAAACACAAGATTGAGTGCTTCTGGAAGCTCTAGCGATAGGTAAGGACTTTTTCCCCCTAAATGTGTAGAAACAACCTTTATTTTCAAAAAAAGCTACTTAAGAGTTCCAGGTGCAATTCATTAAGTCCCTATAGTTTCGCAATAAACTTGAAATTATCAATTTCCAGGATTAAGCAGATTACCATGTTTATACACCTAACTACAAATCCATATTTTTCACGCTTCTAATAGTATCTATTCTAATAGATTCTACAGAAAAGAACTTCAACAAGCTAACTACAACGCGTAAGCTACAGATGAAAAACAAAATAGTGAAAAGCCCAATTAGAAGCATAAACAGCAATAAATTATTAAAATACACCAGAAACCGATCTCATCTGTTAATAATTACGATCCTGTTGGTTGCAGACGAACGAACAGTGGGGATAAGAAGAACAGTGGATATAGATTCACACCCACTTGCTGCTTTTAACACTAAACTAGAAATCCAATCTATTTTCCTTGCTGTTTCTAAGTAACCAAACAAAATGTCCTTAAAATCCTAACAAGAAAAAGGAATTTTTAATGGAATCAGTACCTCAGTCGGGAACTCAGCACATAAACGCTCGCACATAAAAATGGCGTTTCGATGCATGAAATTGCGCAGACTGTTGTTAACACAGTCTACCAGTATCGCTTCCATGGCTTCGAATCGAGGAGTGAGAAGGAGAAAGCACCGAAAGAGGGATTTTCTTTTCGTTTTCAGGTATCTTCGGTTTCAAAATAGGACGGCACGTGTTACCTTTCGTTTCAAAATAATTTGTCACGTGACTTTGTTGCAATTAAGTTTAAAATTTTAAAACCAAAAGTATTATTTACTCGTCGCGTATATATACTCTTCCTAAAACGTTCAGGGGAAAAAAAAAATATTTTTTAGTCCTCTTATTTCACAAAACTAATTATAGAGTCTTTGTATTTTTCATATTATATTATTTAGTCCCTTATGTTCCAAATGCATAGTTTAATTACCAACAATAACAATAAGTTTTAGTCTCAAACAAATTGGAGTCGGCTGTATGGATCATTTGCAAGGCTTAGATTCTTTCCACGATACGGATTCTACGCTTACACTCAAGTATGTTCTTAACCAAATTCGCATTGATATCTAAGGCTCGTAATTCTCTAGTTATCATCCTCTTCCAAACAGTCTTAGGTCTTCTTTGACTTTTGTTGGCTCATCGACCATCAAGTTCTCACACTTACGAACTGCTGCATAAGGAGGACACCGTAAAACATGCTCATACCATCTAAGTCTACGTTCTCTTACTTTTATCACCAATTTATGCTACGTGTACTTTCTGTCGAATATGCTAATTCTTAATTTTTATTCAACCTTGTATGGCCATATATCAACTTAAACATTCTCATCTTTGCTGTAACACTCTAATTTTAAATATTGGTTTTAAATTGAAATGGACTAATTCGGAAAATAAAATTATTATTATTATTATTATTATTATTGTTAGTAAAAAGAAGAAGAAGAGATGTAAGAAAGAAATTAGAAAATGAAAAGAAAGAAAAATTAAAAAAAAAAAAAAGAAAAGAAAAGAAATCGGGAAAGAAAGGGAAAAGAAGAAAAGAGGAAAGAGAAGTGAGAGGCAGCGGCTGCCGGCCGGCCTAGCGCCGCCACCACCGCTGCGACGGCTGCTACTCGCCTGCCACCGTGGAGATCTCTCTCCGGCGAGTCCAGCGACGTAGGCGCGGTCGTGAGAGGCTGCCGGAGCAGGTC
>CATIWJ010183346.1:0-37723 GCA_949640765.1 Croton laevigatus
GAGATGGAATTTAAATTAATAAAGTTTTTAATTTAACTTAAAGGGACAAAATTGATAGTCAAAAATATTTTGAGGGTTTTTAGAGTAAATAACATAGCTAATGAAGGGTATTTTAGTAACTACAAACAAAAGATATTTTGGGTTATTATTATTATTATTATTATTAAATTAATGAGGTGGTTAGAGGGTTTGATTAAGGAAATGAATTAAAATTAATAAAAAAAAGAAAGAAATGAAAACATGAGCGCAGCAGAGGGAGGAGGAAACAAAAATAGGAGAACCAAAACCACTTTCCGTCAAATTTGAGGGTATATTCCAAATCATCTCTCCCTAAGCTTTGTTTTGATGTATAGCTTGTTGTGTTCGGTTGCAATTTTTCGGCCTGAGATTTTCCGGCGAAGCGCTGGTTGGTTTTAACAAATTTAGATAAGATAATATATTTTCAAAATACATGGTCCCATTAATATCATAAATTAATAATTATATAAAATTACACTAACATAACTAAGATAATTTATTGAAATATAATTCTAGTGTTGTTTGTTTTTTCTTAAAATTTAAGTCTAATTGAAGCTCATCTCTAACTTTTCTTATTGCATCCAAAATTTCTGGTGTTATATTCTCGAACTACACCAAAAAATTATGAAAAGTTCTAAACACAATACGTGATTCCTTATGTGTAACTGGTTCCAAAAGTATTGTATTATCTTCAACTTCGTCATCAACATTATTTTCAAGAATCGTAACTACAATTTCTTTTACACTTTGGACCTCTGAACATGTATCATTTTCACCCGAGTAATTCAATAGGTTATTAATATCCATTTTATTGCGATAATTAAGATCATTAATCATGAGTTCAAGTTCATGAATGTCGTTTTCACAAATTAACTGTCGAAGCCAAGATTGACAACATTCAAAATATTAATCTTAACTTCAATTAATTACAAAAAAATTTTTAAATTAATAAATATTAATTTATCAGTAGTTAATATCTCTATAAAATAATTAAAAAATCATAACCTCAACAATATTAATTTATAGAGGTTTTACTGTATTTGTATTCACTAATATGACATTTACTTAATATTTTAAAAAATATAACATTTAATAAAAATTAAATATTGACATTTATTATAACTTTTTTAGAATCTCATCGTCTTTAAAATTTTACTACCTCCGTCTTTTTCATTTTTTTACATATTTTACGATGTGTTTAGATTAAAGTTTGGTGTTGATAGTTTGATGGTTGGGTTAGTTAGATTAAAATATATTTAAGTTAGTTATAAAGTATGATTACTGTAGTTTAGTTATATATAAATAATATTTTAATCCACCTAACCCAACCCATCAAATTATTAACACTAAACTTCAACCTAAATATACTGTTTGAAATGTAAAAAAAATGAAAAAGACAAAGATAGTATTAATAGTACCATTAATTTAAAATATTTAATTGATCGCAATCTTCTATGCTCACCAACTAGTGTTTCATTTAATAATTTTATTCGCCACATATGAAAATTCCAATTTTATACATTTTAATTAATATAAGAATAAGAATAAGAATAGTTGGTATTTTGCTTATAATAATTTAGATATTACAATAATTGAAACTTTTGAAGCAATATATAAAGTTTATACGCCATCAAATTAAATCATCACCACCGTCCATTCAAACGACCACCTATTTTGGTGGTTTCGGTAGATACAATCCAACCTGTCAAACAGCATTTTAAAATAAAATTAATATCTTATTATTAAAAAAAAGGAAAAAAAAATCTTAAAAAAAATTTTTTTTTTAATATTTTGATATCAACCATTTACTAATATCATGTTATTTTTAATTAATAGTAAAATATCATACAAATGAAAAACTAATGTATTATCATATAGAAATTAGAAATAATTGATTTCAAAATTTAAAGTCAAACACGTTAAAAAAAATTAATTTTCTCTATATAATTTGAACGAGTAGAGTATTAATTTGTAATAGTTGTTTGCAAGATAAAAAAAAATACATGAATTAATCTTTAATAAAAGTTGATTTAAATAGCTTATTAGCATTTACTAAAAGCTAAAAAATGACTTTTAGAATTTTAATAAGACAAAATATTAAAATCCATTATAAAAATTATTATCAAACACAATCATAATAATCTACTACTGCATTATTTATGAAATTATTATAATGTTTAACAAATAATTTTTTTGAAAGAATTTTCGACCTGAACCCAAATGGTTGAATCAGTTGATAAAACACAATTTTAGGACACCCATCTTAATAGTTTCTGTCGTTACTCGATCATATTATTTCTAACAATGCTATTTCCCGTTAAGCCTCAATCCGAATGAATCTAGACAAAAAAGGGAAGAATTTTACAACTGTGCAGCGTACATAAACAGGACCCCAGCAAAGCAAATTTCCACAATCAAGCCCATTACAGTCATTTTTAACACTCAATTTTAACACTCAATCACTCCTTATATATTCTCCACCTTCGATTTCAGCCAATCAACACAATTCCATTCTTTTTTCCCTTTTTCCTCCAAATCCAAAATCCAACAACAATGACAGACCACAGAGAAGAAGCCGAGATCTACACCGGAGATTCACTCTGCAAGCAGAAATACCAGGAGCTTCTAGAAGAAATCCGACTACCGAAAGGCCTTTTGCCACTGGACGACGTCGAAGAAGTAGGGTATAACCGAAAGACAGGATTCGTATGGCTGAAGCAGAAGAAGAAGAAGCAGCATAAATTTACAGCAATAGGACGAAACGTGTCGTATGAAAAAGAGGTGACGGCGTTCGTGGAGGAGCGGAAGATGCGGCGAGTGACTGGAGTTAAAAGCAAGGAGTTTCTGATTTGGGTAACGATATCGGATATTTATATTGCTTCGGAAGATGAAGAGAAAATAACGTTCGGGAATCGAACAGGGATATCAAGGACTTTTCCTGTTTCTGCGTTTGCGCTTCAGGATAGTAATTAGTGAAATCTAGGGCCCTAAAAGAGCTGAGCCGAGCATTAGCGTGCTCGAACTCGGCTTGTTTAATAAATAAGCTTAAAAATCGAGCTAGGCTTGTTTAATAAATAAGCTCGAGCTCGGCTCGTTTAGTAAACGAGCGAGCATTTAACGAGCCGTTCGGCTCGTTTACAGTTCTAGTGAAATCAAATGCTTGTGTTTTATTATTGTTGATTATTGGATTGTTCATTATTAAACGTCAAAAAATTTAATTTTCAGTCGTTTAACTATATTTTGATAGTAGGAGGAGAAAGATTAAGGTGAGCCTTATATGAGGTCGTGTATGCAGACAATTTCTTTTTTATTTTCTTAAAAAATAAAAACATAGATCGTTTGTATAGGATCGCAGTTTATAAATTTAACTCTGTTTTAAAAATATCACATAAAATAAGTAAAATCACGGTTCTATTTATTTTATGTGATATTTTTTAAACATAGTCAAATATATAAACTGCTACTCTCTAAATTTGATTCTGACTAAACACAAACAATCTATAATTTTATTTTAAAAAAATTGAAAAATAAAAAAAATAGAAAAAAATAAAAAATCGTCCATATATAAGGACGTTGGCATAATAGTATTATCCAAAGATTAAACAAATATATTTGGATGGTTTATTCTTTAGAAGGAAAAAATATCGGTGGAGTGAGTGGATCATAAGATATTGAAAATCACTTTCCTGAAAAAATGAAGAAAATCCGGAAGTAAATAACTCAAATTTCCACTGCATACAGTTTTCCAAAGGGAATTATACTAAAACAGTTAGACTACTAAGCTAATTTAACTATCATTTAAAAAAATATATCCAAAAAGTTAGCATTTAAAAAAACTTGCTGAGATCATTAATATTAAAAGAAAGAATAAAAAAAAATTATGAAACATAAGATCTACGAAAATGGCCTAAACGTTACCGAGAAAACCGGTCGAAAATAAGTTGAAAATCGCTGAAATGAAACATAAGACAAAGTAGAAAGTCGACAGAATCATCATCGCCGCCATCGGTTCTGAAGCATAAGCAGAACACATGAAAAGTGAAGTCGCCGTCGTTCTTCAGTTTCTATAAGAAACTGTCGATTCTTCGGTTTCCAACCATTTGGGCAGAAGCAAGTCGACTTTGAAAGGTCTGGTAGTCAATAAAAAAGGAATAAGAAACCGGTTGACGGTGATGAAACCAGTCGAGTTTCAGAGGTTAGAGCTGATGAAACTAGCTGGAAACAAGTCCGAAATGGCTTTCGTCATGTTTCAGGCGGCGACTCGTCGGTTTTCTCGTCGAAAAATCAGGAAAAATATCACAAAAAAAATTAAAAAAGTGTGCTAGAATAATAAACTTATTTGAAATTTTTCAAGTAATTCAAATTTAACACCGAAATTTTACATTGATAACCAAGTTAATGTTAGTAATAATTCACAGGAACTAGTTTGAATTTTGTTTTTAATATTTTAGGAAAATTAGATATCAATTTGAAGAGGATTAGACGGAACAATCCTCAAGAAGACAAATTTAGTTGTCCAAAAAGCTTGGGGGAATACCATAAACCAAAATTCAAGGGTACTGAATAACATTTTTCATCTATATCAGTTCACGAAATAAATAACTGGCAAGCAAATGATAAGAGCTAATGTGTAGTAAGGTCCAAAATTATAACTTCAACTTGACAATCCCAACATAAAAAAAAATCAAAGGCAAAAACAACATCCCTCACAGCCTTCTTCCTCTTCTACCACTCTTTCTGCGAGTACTGTCCGATGGAATTGGAGTCACGTCCTCTGTAATAACATAACACAATTAAGGAAGCTGATATCAGTATCTGCTATCACACATCATAAGAAACGCAAAAAATGTTTATTTTTTCAAAACCACTCACAAAGATGTAAAAGGTCAGTCTTGTGTAAAAAATTGATGTTTCTGACATAAATAATATGTGGGCGCATCAGAATGCATGAGCCTTTATAAAAATCAAAAGCCAAGCTAGAATCTCAGCACCCACATTCTTATTGGCAACGTACAGCACTGAAAACACTATTAACAAAGCGCATCAGAGACTCTAATTTGTTGCCGTTGGCAGATTGACGTGTTCCTATGAATAGCATAACAAAATTTTTGGACTAACTAACAACCATCAGTGTGGACATATCAAAGAGGAATGAGGAATATCTGAGCTCAAAGGCCTTAAGAGAGATGGGGAAAATGAACCATCAGTGTGGACATATCAAAGAGGAATGAGGAATATCTGAGCTCAAAGGCCTTAAGAGAGATGGGGAAAATGAGCCTTGGCAGACTTTGAATAAAGCTGTTTATGATCAAAGCAACCAGAGGATCAATTTTGATGCCCTTTCAACTCTCTTTTAATTGAAAAAGAAAATCACAAACCAAAACAGGGAAATCCTAATCAATCAAATAAAATAAAGTATAAAGTCTTGCACCCAAATTGACTGTCATGCATTGCATAAATACAAACCATATTGACTGTCATGCATTGCATAAATACAAGAAAAAAGAAACTGCTGTAATCATAAATAAGAAATCTTAAAGCCATAACACAGCAAAAGCATGATATACAGTCCATTACCTATACGACCAATTTTCATTCCAGATCGAGCAAGAGCGCGCAAAGCTGACTGTGCACCAGGGCCAGGTGTTTTAGTTTTGTTCCCTCCAGTAGCACGGAGCTTAATATGAAGGGCATTAACACCGAGTTCCTGCATCATAAAAGGAAAACCAATCAAGCACTTTTAAGTGAATAGACAACACTAATATCAGAGTTACAATGACTAAGAACATTTAATACGAAACAATCGGGTTCAAATGATCAAATTATGAAAATGAGGTTACGGTTCACATTTAGAAGGACATGCGACGAATGGCAAAATATTATCCTCCGACTAAAGAGCTGTAACTCAGTAAAAGGAATTACTGAAATACAGATCCCATGAAGACAACAGAATATAGTTCGCATATAGAAGAAAAATATTTGAGCAGAAGTCTTAAACAAGTGAGCGAAATGCACTTCAAGGGTACAAGGTGGGAAGAAAGTAGAACATGGTAAGAATACAAAGTTACATTTTTGAGCTAGTCTGCTTTGGATTATGGATAAAGAAAAAGAACAGTGGAATAAACACAGTTGAGTTCACCTTTTACTTCGTTTAAAAACCCATAAAATGATATCATAATCACTCTTTAATGAATAATCCACATAGATAAGGACATTTTGATGAGACATAACAACTTAGAAATGGGCCAACTCTAAATTCCAAACCATATCAACAGACAAGAAAATGGATTTGAAAATAGGATCAAAACCTTGCATCTCTGTGCAACATCCTGAGCTGCAAGCATAGCAGCATATGGTGAAGACTCATCTCTGTCAGCTTTCACCTTCATTCCACCTGTTTTAAGAAAAATGGATCAGTATCAAACAACAAAATAACAACAAGAAGCAATGTTGAGCAACTGCAAATTAAAACTCAATTACAGGTTCTTAGGAGATTCAGTACGGATAAATTGAAAAACGCAGAAAATAACATACCCAAAATTCTAAAATTGCACAAATGAAATGAAAATACTTGATATAAGAAAAGAAAATCGTAATTTACCAGTAATACGAACAAGGGTTTCTCTTCCAGAAAGATCAGTGACATGCTGCAATTCAAAGAGACGGCAAATTCAATTAAACTGGACATCAATCAATACTGATTAACAAAACATCTCCAAATACTCACGATGAAAGTATCATTGAACGAGGCAAAGATATGAGCGACTCCAAAAACATGCTCGCCCTCCCTCACTGCAGGTCCGAGGGTCACATTGTCTTCCTTAGGCTCTCTGGTCTTTTTCTTCGACTACAAAAACAAGTAGTACAAGTTAAAACCACAAAAATCTTGCAATACTTCTTCATGCATATGACAAAAAATAAGCTTGTATAAAATATAGAATGAGCATTTGTACAGGAATTACAGATGAACCTAATAACACTTCTTCTGATATGTCTAGGTATCAATGCAAGAAGAGGTTCAAAATCGGAAATTTTTCTAGATCTCGCAATGAATCGGTCAATTCCATTAGTTAATTTAGGTATTCTAACAACAATGTGACAACTAAGAAAGAAGCAAACAAGATCGATGAGGATATTTCGAGACGCTAAATAGAGTAAACAGAGAAGAGTTGCTTACCATGGCGACGACGAGATGAGATTGAGATTAAAGCAGAAGAAAGCTTGGCTGAATGCTCTGAAGTGCGAAACCCCTAAAGACGAACAACAAGGTGGAGTATCGGCTGCTGCGGTTATATTTGAGAGGTGGATTAGGGTTTTGGGGAGTTGCGGGACAAATTTTTTATTTCTACGCTTGCCACGTCATTTTATATAATTTTCAATTTCCACCTCAACTTAGTTACGTTTCTTTGAATTAAATGTTTAATTTGTTCTTTTTTAACTTCTTTTATCAATTTTGCCCCTATATTTGAATTATTTTGCCAATTTAATCATTTTTTAAGTAATTAGTGTCTACCTATTAATATTTAATATGATTATTCAATTTTTTTTTACAATATTATTCAATTTATTCACACCTTACAAAAAGCATATTTTTTTTGTAAACTTATTGTGTTGAGGTGGAAATTGAATAAATTTATGTCTATGTAATGGACAACTTAGCTATTAAGTTGTTTATCTCAATTTGTCTATAAAAAGCTTATTTCTATATCTTGAAACATTTGAAATATTTGATTTTAATCAAATTCGTGGCTTTGTCATATATCTCTTTCAAGAGAATTGGATTTTTTTCTTTTGAGCCAAGTTGTAAATTTCTTATCAAAGTTTATTTACTTTGTGGCGAATTTTATCTCTTGTTCTTATTAACTCGATTACTTGCGTTTCTAAGAGCAAGTTTCTTAAGGTTTCAATAGGGTGGGATTCATCCGAGCCAATCTTGTGCTATTCAAACCTTGTGTTGAGGTTTCCAGTTCAATATAGCCTTTGGGTTCCGCATCATATATACGAGAAATTCTTAGATAGACCTTATCTATCACGTCATCCATACACAAACTTAATTACATGATAACACATCAGCAAGTGATTAATTATATTTTTTTATTTTCTTTTCTTAATAGTTATTCTTTAAGTTATATTTCTTTTATTTTTTTTTCTAAATATTATCCTAGTTAATTACCTGTTGATGGAATTGATATATGTATAATGAATAATATTGACTGCGTGCATTACTTAGTAGAAAATCACACAAAATGTTTGGAACAACGTGCTTATGACTAGCCATTGGAAAATAATTAAACTATCATAATTGATGCTGTAGCCTTGTCCAAACTATGGACATGACATGAATTTTCTGGGGTTGTAAGCTCGAAATAATCTCTTTTTTTTTTCCAACATAGATCTTCATATATATTAAAATCACTTTGTACAACTAATGAGTAGTTCTTGAACATAAGCTGATAAACCTGAGTCTAAAGCTACTCTAGCAAGCTTGTGAACAAGAATATTACAATTTCTAAGAGCAAAGACACAGAACATTATGGCAAATGTATTAGACGGATATCAATGTTCAATGAAGTTATGTAAAGTCAATTATACATAACGGTAATAATTACAATATATGCTATTTAACATATGGGACATATCCAAAACATGCAACACTTGTTAAACACTCAATCATTAGGAGGGAACTGGGGAGAGACAATTATTCGCAAAATACCACAAAAGCCAACATAAAGATGTAAAACGATAACTTATTCTATTATAAGCTCATTTTACAGTAACATGCGACCATGCACGATTTAAGAAAAAGAAGGATTTTGCATATTGTATTGCATAATATGATAAAACTATGATTAACCTTATATGCGTGCGTGTGTTAATATTTATGTGAAAAAAAATGATAAAATTATGATTGGCTCACTGAACCTACATATATCAATAACTAGAACATAAAATAAATCTCGATTCCAATGGCTCTAACTTCAATGTTTATTTTTCTTTTAACTATAACCGATTATCGAGCAAAATTGCTTTCAGAAGCTAAGCTGATATTAGACCAACGTACCCAGCAACTAGAGCTAATAGGCTTGACACTATATATGCACCAGCAACAATGATTGATTCCCTGAAACCACATAATTCAAGATGGTGAAGAAAAGGTGCCATCCGAAACAGCCGCTGGCCAGTCCCCAGCATGCATTTGCTGGCCTTGAAATATGCTACCTGCAACATAAGCTATGCTCAGAGATCGGAAATTCCAGAAACACTTGATCTTGAGGGCATGTAAGTGTGATGTAAAAGGAAAACTTTGTGATCAGCAAAGAATGAGATGTAGTGTGTAACTTAAAATACCTGCATAAGAACTGATGATGCTTCCAGAACAAAGATCCCTGATGAAATACATAACGGAAGAAACATTCCAGTACAAGAAGCCATTGCAGCTAATGCTGCACCTAATGCCAAAGATCCCGTATTTCCCATAAGTACAGAGGCCCTGTACCGGTTGTGCAATAGAAAGCCAACACAAGCTCCAGCCATTGATGCTCCAAAAATAGCAAGTTCTGATTCATACGGTTAAAATAATTATTGAAAAGAAAAGAAACATACAGAAAAAGCTCGCATCTCAAATCATCATATCTTTTTTTCACAAAGAAATCACAGTTGTATGCAATATTTAGTAGAGACTATCAAAGCCCCCAATCAATAATAAAAATAAACATAAAAATAAAAGTTCCATTATGTGTGCTAACCTGAACATATTGGTAGCACTGAGACTGACATTCCTATAAGTGCCAATGCAGCAGTCCCACCAGCTAGCCCATCAAGACTATCCGTTATCTCAATAACACTCCCCATGGAAACGAAACAGAGTGAGGTCAGCAGCAAGTAAAATTTTCCAAGGAACACAAGACCCAATGGTGCAGGTAGAGGAACTAATGCTTTCCTGCATTTTGCAAATAAATAAGCAGATGAGGAAAAGCAACAGCCGTAGAACTAACCATGCAGTTCTGCAAAATAGTCACCAAGAAAAATTATACAGTTTAAAAACTTCGAAGATTCTTTGCACTTGTGAAATCCCAAGATATGATTTTTTTTTTTTTTAATCTTAAAAAAAAATGTGGGAACATGGAGGAGGCAACTGGTAAAAATGTGGGACATAGCTTGAAAAATATCTAATTTGACAAATGTTTAAGGCATAAATTTCCAGCACTGACAAGAATATCGACATTTATGCTTGACCTCCCTATTATAGTCGGCATAAAAAATGAAATGTACATGATGTCAATTATTCTGTTATTCAAAGTCGCAAAACCTTTTATTATCATACCTTTCTCTCGGTCCACTTTCATATAATTCAGCCCAAAAAACTTCCCTATCCCTCCTCTTGAGCTGAATATGGAATTATACCTGTTTGACATCAATGATGCTACTCTCTGCTATCATAATGTAGTTGTACATTAAGCACCATGAACTTCATTATATCACTCAGAAGTGAAAGAAGAGTATTACTCCCAAACATCATGTGAGTTTAGGTACCTAGCTAGTGCTAGTGAGATGGATAGTCGCTGGTTCGAGGGAAGGGACAGCACTTTGACTATGGTTGACACATTAAAATTTTTGTCATGCATAACCAACATTAATGAACACTTGTAGGTATATTGTTGATTGTTCATAAAGATACCATCAAAAGTAGCTTTTTTTTTTTTTTTTTTTTTGCGAACTTTTCATCTCAAGAATAGATATGTGAGTTACCATCAGATAAATGTTGATCATATTAGTGACAAGAGTATATACATGCTGTAGGGTGATGATATACTAGTGCTATCCAGCCAAAAAGCAAATGAGGTCCCGATAGCTAACTGTAAAATATACAAACAGATATCAATGGTAAATTTTTTAACAATAACAAAATTATAAATGAAGAAGAGATCCGAAATAATGTTGTCAGTTACCTCCAAAAGTAATTTTATCCATGTAGATAGACCATTGTTTTGATGTTTAAAGAGCTGCAAAATATCATCTAGTAGACCAACGACAGCAAACGCGAGCGTTGCCACTGCTGCTCCAGAAACTTCAATAGAAGAAAAACCGACAATGAACTTTGCAACACCAATGCCAATTGGTATAAAAAATAAACCACCCATTGTGGGAATTGCCCTTTTATTGGAGTGCCTAACTGGATGTTCTTTCCTTACAATTTGGTAAATCCTCAAAGCTCTCAGAAAAGGAACACAAAGATAACCGGCAACAGAAGCTAAAGCAGTTGCTATAAAAAAAGGACGGGACAAGTAAAATGGAGGAAGGGGTATCCTGACAATCTTCCATGCCCACCAATCCACAAATAAAAGCAGCACCGTAAGGAAGCTGATTAATGCCAAGCTATTTAGAATCCCATGTCTAATCCTGTTAACAATAGAAATACCCATCACACAGGTATACTAATTAAAAGAAAAATTCAGAAATGTGCAACTCAATTTCTAGGATATTGTTTTCTCTAAATTAAAAGATTTTCTACAAGTACTAAAGCATTAACGCTACCAAATGCAATGCTCTTAACTAGATAGGTCACTAATTCAACCTATATAAATGGCAATAAGACAACAATCTTTGTAGATTAACAATGATTTAATGAACAATTGCAGCTAAAGCAGCTTTCCTAGATCTTGAACTGTGATCTTTGTCAAGCATGTACACAGAATCATGACCGTGACTGATAAATATGACAGAAATTATAACACTAAAAATTTTATAAAATTGATGCTCATAATAGAAAGTAAAAGTGAAAGGTCAATAATCTTTATTGCTTAAGCATAGAACCCCATTTTGACCACACAGACATGGTAGTTATGATGCATATCAATGGCAGGATACTGTAAACAATAATGCCTCCCTTCGCATGCAAGATGGAGTTGAACTAAAACTGTTACATGAGCATCAACTCGCAACAATCAAAACTTTTTAAGCTCACTGATATATTACCAGTGAACATGATCAGACCTCTGACAAAAATCTAGGCAAAAGAGACACATGCGAACTCGCAACTGGAAACCTTGAGATAGAAATGCATTCATATCCTTTGCCATCAAGTCCTTTTCTTTTATTTTTATTCTTTTATGCAACTCATACTAATTTCATCTAGCATAATGATCAAAGTGAAACAATTTTATGCCAGAAAGGGAAAAAAATATCATTCAATAGAATCCAACATAGCCGGGCAGGATATTGAAACAAAACTCTCTACTAGCAATGCAAGAGTTATAAGAATCACAATAAGCGCACTTACCTATGTCTTCTGTGCCCCTGAGCAACCATCGCAAGCCTGTGAGCTGTAACTGTGAGAGCATCATTGCTTGACACTCTAGCAGCTGGCAAATCAACATCACTCACTGGGTTTAAGACGAAATCCCCATCACTGTCTTCTCCATCACTGGATAACATTAAGTACCCAGCTGCACCGTCATTTTCACCAAAGTTATCAAATGAGGATATGCCAAACGAATCCTATAGATTCAAAAAGTATAATAATGAGAATCAAATCCAGAGTGCAATCACCAAGTCATTCTGCAGTTACCAATGTGTATTTGAAAAAAAAAAAAGAAACTACTTCAGTCCTCAAAAAGACCTCAATAGATTGAAGCTACTTTGGCAATTAAAGAGAGTTCAAATTGAGAGAAAGATTATGGAAAGGAATATAAAGAAAGCTAATTAACCTTTTTTTTTTTTTCTGAATTCGCGAGCAAAAGGCTAACTTACTTAAGTTAAAGCTATTCAAAAATAGTATACGATGCTCTTTCAACTTAATGCCCAAAAAAAGGGAATTCTGGAGGTTGATAGATGTACATATTTAAAACGCAATTGACTAATTTAATTCCAATTGCACTCCACAGTGAACTCCTAAGCAGAATTGACACCATGCTTAACAGATTAAGAACAGGAAAGCTTATGTTCAAATTTGAAAAGCATAGATTACCTCATCAAAGGCCTTAACTTGAACAATCCTATGTTGCAATCGACAATCACGCTTTCTTCTAAAATTGGATACATTTATCTGCAGAAAATAAGAGTGAAATAAGCATCAATATATTCAAGATCAGATTAGCAAAAAGCCAGTAGTTTTATCCAGATCGATTCAATAATCAATATCTTACCTCAAATAAAAAACAAAAGTAAGAAATATACCTTGGCACCGGAGATTGAATTTGCTGTAGAAAAAGAAAAGCTATTTCGAGGTGCAAAGAGGGCCGAACTAGAAAGTTGCTGTAGAGATCGCATCACTACCAATACAAAACAGAGAAGAAAATGAAAAGGAAAACGCAAGTTTAACTTTAAAGAGTAACGAAGTTTCGAAACACAAGTTGGTCAGAAAACGAAGGCCATTAAGACGTGGGGACTATTCGAATCATGACAAAGACTTTATATCCATTTTTAAAAGGTAGGCCATTTCATGTGCATGTGCTGTACAGTATCAGTGGATGGAGGAAGCGAAGGCGGAGGAGGGAAAGAGATACAAATGGCTTCATTTGTAACGCATTTTCCTTGGGTTTTCCCGCACGCATCCTTTGTTTGGAGAAACTTTTACGAACCACTCCGGAGCGTGTGGGAGTTAGGCGGCCGCTAAGGTAGGTAGGTGCAACGTGCAAGGCAAATCTCGCGAGGCCGGACGCAGGACGCTTAAGTTTGGCAAAACTATTATATAGCGTTTTGACATATCTAAAACTACCACATGAAAATTGAAATGCTAAACTTTAGGTTATGTTGGTCATCTACCGTTTAGATGTATGTATAAGCTTTCTAAAAAAGGTTAAAAGCTAGCTGTAACAGCATTTAATAATGGGAAAAACACAAAAATAGATCCTTTTAACTTTTATTAACTAAAATAAATTTCTTTTTATTTTTTGACAAAACTAATTTCCATTGCCAAAGATTTATAACAAAAAACTAATACCCTTATTTTAATTGCACGGTAACTATACTGCTATTCCCCCATCTCTCGCGCTTTCTCTTTCGTTTCAACCTCTTCCCTCCCCTCTCCTCGATTTTTCGTTTCATTTGTCAACAAAAGTTAAAAAGGATGTTAGTTTTTGTCAAAATTTGTTATAAAAGGATCTAATTTTATCATCTTCCATTTAATAAAATATTAAGATAAAAGTTATCTAAAAACTATTTTACTAATCCCTACAAAATCTAGCTTTTAATTTTTTTTACCGATCAAAACGCTACAAAATCTAGCTTTTAATTTTTTTTTTACCGATCAAAACGCTAAAAATTAATTCAAAAGTTATTATCTAACATAGTTTTAATATCTGCTTCACCATTAAACTTTTAATAATTTTACTAGTTAAATTGCTTAATATTTGATATCTAAAGTATAAATTACTTTACCTGACACTAAAAAAAAAATTTAAATTTTTAATATAACGCTAAAACCAACTTAAATTAAAAAATAACTCAAAAGCGGTTGGCAAAACACAATCTTCATCTCTAGCTAAATTTATTTATTTATTTAGGAGACTTTTCTGTTATTTTATCGGAGTAACGTTGGTTTCTAGACAATTACACAAAATTTTAAAAAAAAAACCATATGCTGCTAATCATAGACATCTGATATTTGAGTAGGCTCTGCAATCCACCGAAATGGAACAAACATTTCATTTCTTTACAGGCACAAGAATTAATTGATCATACATAATCTTGCTATACAGTTAAAAATGGGGGATTAAAAAGAAAGGTTTTTCAAGTATTATAAGAATCCATACTGAATTCTTTACGACAAAAATATTTGCATTTTTTTTTTACATAAATCTAACAAATACACAACATGCATCCACACCGCCGAATTGAACTGAGTATTCAAAAACCAGGTGACAATACTGCTAAGACAACCCGGCAGTACAAACACTCGCTTTCTATCATCCACTCCGGAAAAAAAAAACAGAAACACATATATCAACCCACACTTCCATTTCATATAAGGCCATGGAATTATACATGCGGTGAGGTCACTATCTCAATTAGATACAGGAGGCCGTCCCCGTCCCATAGTAAATCCTCTGGTCCCATCAGGCATTTTAGGGCCAGGAGGTGGCTTTGACGGTTCAATGGCATGTGTAGAGGATGTTGTTCCATGACCTTTATGGAAAAGCAAAAGAAAACATATTAATGATCCGATAATACATTAACAACATCAAAGGAAAAACATCAGGTGTTGTAATAGTAAATACCCATGCCATTGGTGGCACGGTATTTGTTCCTCCGTGGTCGTCCTCGATTACGATTTTTGTGCCCATTTTTCTCCTTATGCTCTCCATCCTGAAATGAATAAGCTTTCTTAAATGAATAAACATTCTTCTCAAAAAAAAAAAAATTGGGGAAAGAAATTAATAAACAGATATGCAGTTATTTTCTTAAAAGGAATAATTTGAACTAGGTATTTATCTTGGGATCTTCAACATAGCTTTGACAAGATATTTCACATCCAACCCAAAACTGGCTCAGAGAATTTTCTCAAAGGACAGAAAATCGATGAAAACTGAACGGTACTGAAAGTAAGGGCTCTGGCTGGAGATGTATAATTAAGTTAATTTTACCTCTTCATCAGGAGTTTCATCCTGGTGATCGCTTGAGTGATGATTCTCCTCATCTACAATTTGATTAGGTGCACGTCCATTGCTATGCTTTTCAGCATCAGATTCCCTCCAGGGTTGTTTTCTCTGTCCATGCTTAACCTATTGCCAGATTAGTAACATCAGTACCCTTATTAACAATAGAATAGAAGACATAACATGATTCTCACCATTCGCTTAAGAAGCTTGACCCTCAAGCCATTTCTCCAGTCCTGTTCATTATTTAAAGAGGCAACCTGATGCAATCATGACAAAAAGCTCACTTAAACTAATCATGTGTCCTTAGCCATGCAGAAGAGGTTTTTGGACGACAGTTAACACTTACAGCTCTCTCCGCAGCTTCAACAGTGTCATACTCCACAAAGGCATGCAACTACATTAGGAAGTTAGAAAGTTGTATTGATAGAATTTAATACTGAGTATCATAACTCAAAGCAAACCGATTAGATAATGTTTTTTCATTACTTCATTTGTTTCAGTTTAGTCAAAGAAGTGCACAAAAAACTTTCCTCATAATAAGATTGTTATAAACAATTCTTAAAATAAACGAAAACAGCCGGAAGACATTTATTGAGAGAATTACAGAGAATGTGATACCTTGCTACTGATCAGAAAATCTGCTTTGCCTCCTTTTTTGGACTCTTCCGTAGCATGAGGATCACGAACAGATATATGCTTGATCCTGGCATTTTATAAAATTATATTTACCATAATGCAAACCAGAAAGTAGTGATTTAAGTTGAAAAAGACAAGAAGGAAAAAAGGAATAAAGAGCATACTTCCCAGCTTCACCAAATATGCGCCGAAGGTTCTTCACTGAATGATCTTCTGGAAGATTCTCTACCAGAACAGTGCATAACTAGGGTCCAGAAATTAGGTGTTCAAAAGTTTCTGCGCATAACATAGCCAAAATATACAGAGGAGACTTACAAGTTCCTTCAGTAAAATACCTTTGGATCCTTAAACTCAGCAAGTGGAAAAGGATGAAGACGCTTCACCTTCTTTCCATCTGCACTGACTACCTGTTGATCATAGAAGCATGTAAGTCAAATCATTTTATCATTTTTGGGTGAAAATGGGGCGTGTAACAACTCCAGTTTCCATGAACATGATAAAGAAGGTAGACCACAAAGCTACTTACAAGAACAGAGGACTCCCTCAGTGCAGAAGCAATAAAAGAATGGTCCCGTGTGAGTTTCTTCATTTTCCTAAAGGAAGCAACAACTGCAATGGGAACTGCAAGAAAAGAGCTAATATGAACTTATAAGCTTAGTTGAGTGCAGTGTGAAGATAACATGAAAGTCCACTTAGAACTAAAAGCATGAGTCATAGCATTAAAATGCCCCAAAAACAAAGTTACATCGTTATATTTCTTATGTTTAAAATGAGACAGATCAACTTAATAGACTTAAACCCAAAAATATTAAATGGAAAATCAACAGCAATAATAAAATAGAATCTAACAACACTACATACAATGCAGATATACCAGCCAGTATTCTAGGAAAGATGAAGAGGTAACATTTTAACAACCCCCTTCTCAAAGAAGCTAGGAAAATACTTAAGTCTATAAAGAAATAGCCAGTCAAATACATTACAAGATCACTGCAACATTCAGACACTTGACACAAAAAAATAATAAAATATATGACATTCAGGAATAGAGAATGAATCAGGCAGGAGATGGTTGCTAGTCATTCAGAGCAACAGCAGAAGTTCGGCACAACTCATATTGGCTGCACCAGGAAAACATCCGGGTTACGCAACCTGTCAGAAGTACCTGTCTCATTTCATCATTTTCAACAACTCTATTCATGACTTCAAAATGATGATCAAATGAATGATAAAGAAAAAAAAAAACATATAACAGAGAAAAAGGACAGTATGGATGCATATGATACATGGGTTAAGCCCATAGCAAGTCTTTCCAGAGCACATTCCTCTACTTGAAATGAACAAAGTACATTTGATTGGTCTTTTCAATAAAAGGAAATAAAACAGACAGGTGCCTCCTATTGTCTTAGACACACTGAGCTTGGCATTAGTAATAGCAAATGGTAACTTGAATTAATCCATTTCCGTGGATGCACAAAACTTTTGACACATGCTTCAACCACTGGAGAAGGATATAGATAAGGGACAGGGAATATACAAACCAAATCCTTCCTTGTTATGCTTCATCAAACCAATCATATGCTTATCAGTAGACAAATTTTCATCGCTAAAATAATATTCCACCTGAAAATCAACAACATAACTTCAACAATGCCACCCTAATTCAGATAATATAAATTTACAAAAAAAAAATTAAAGAAATAAATGTTTCTCTCAATATGAGGCGAACTACGAGTCATATAAATATGCAAGTTTTAATTTTATCTTTAATCTTTTTATCGAAAAATTATTAACCCAAATCTTGGCTTTTAAAGGTCCAATTCGCATTAAGAGGAAAACCCTAAACATATACTCTAAAATCATTTTCTAAGCAACCAACATGGTCATCTAGATTACATCATTATGCAGACTAATATGGTATCGCCTAATTAAATAGTTATAATAACATTCCGATAGAAACTGATGCAATATAATGGAGAATGCAAAATAGATGCTTGCCTGTTTTATAATCCTGTTCTTGAGGACCTCGGTTTGATCTGTCGGCGCAGAAGAATGATCCTGATCTTGGTCGTGTTCAGCGTCGACATGGTCATCGTGCTCATGGTCGTGGTCCTGGTCGAGCTCGTGATCCTCGTCAGATGGTAAAGCGTGAACCTCAGGTAGGGCCAGGGTGTCATCGGGAGATCCAACGGGAGAGAAATCAGAATCATGCGTCGGAAGATATGGCGCCGCAGCGGCGGCGTCGGCGGCGCCAGTTACTTTGGGCCCCACCTCACCTTCCATCAGAGGAGTCTCGGAGGAAGAAGAAACGGAGGCGTTTTATTGAGTGGTGTGGGGGAAAATTGGAACAGCAAAAATCCCTCCCGCCCTTTCTTCTCCTGCTCTCTTTAGTCATTTCGCCCAGATATCATCTTATAGGCAAATGGATCCATGAGGGGCATTTGGGTCAATTCGATTTTACGTGGAAATATGAATATTTTAAAAATTTCGCCGCCCGTTCGAGGTCGCGCTGATGTCTTCGATGAACTCGTTCACGAAACCTTCAACCACGTTTCTTTGATGTTATGCTAAACTCCTTAAAACGACATGCCTTTTGTACCTCATTTCCCTATTAATTAATGGCCTTAACATTCATTAAATTGTCGAATGAAATTCTAACTTTTCGAACCATCACTTTCAGTTTTTCCAGTCGCCATTTTGAGTTTTGACATTTGAAATTATTAAAAACTAAACGAATCGGCAATTTATGGTCTACATAGCATACAGCATGTAGGTATTAAATTAGTCATTATTTGTATACTTAAAATTAGTCGCTAATTTTCTAAATAAAACTTGATTGCTATTATAAATTTTAAAGCGTTAAATCGGTTGCACATTAAGGCACGGCCTATTAATAAATACATTTACGATCTAGACAATATATCAAAGTTTAAATGGGTTAATACATATTTTGATCTCTCAGTTATGGTCCAAACATGCATTTAGTTCCCTTATCTTTTCGAGACGCCACTTAGATCCCTAACGTTTCAAAAACGTTAATATTTTGATCCTTAGACTGCATGACTATTGGAGAGTGAAAGAAAAGTGTGTGAATACTTTAGTTTTAGTAAAAAAAAAATATTATTATTATTATTATATATTTACCAAAATTAATATTAAAAAACAATTACTCTTCCCTTCCCATCCCTTTGCTGAACGCATCGCCACCATCATCACCACCACTATCTCCTCTGCTCTATCACCACTTCATCTTCATCTCCGTCAACGCTGCCGCCAGCACCACCATGTTCAAAACCATTGCAATCAACATCCTCTTCTCCTTCTTCTGCAACTTTTCCAGCCCATTCTGAATTGAAAGTTTTTGACTCTCTAAAAACTAGATATTATATATTGCCCATGAACATTCACATCACAAATTAAGCGAAACCAGTTGATATTACAGATGTGGCAGCAAAAATGAAGCTGCCTACAAGACAAGAATAAAGTATTCTTGCAGAAAATATACAAATTGCTTTGCCAAACAATCTGAAAGCAAACAAAAAGAAGGTTCATATTAGCTTCGCTTTCAAATCAGACAAGAAAGGAACACCACAAGAAAGCAAGACACTAACAGAAACAAAAAGAATAATTCTTTTCCTCTCGCGTCTCGAATTCGAGATCTATAGAAACACGTTAACGTGTTAACGTGATTTAAATCACGTTAACGTGTTTCTATAGATCTCGAATTCGAGAGGCGAGAAATGTAGCATTGCCCAACAAAAAAATATGAGTTTGAATGGTTACCTTGAATCCAATTTTGCCGTTGACGATTCCGACTTCGGCAACTATCTTCATCAATGGGTTTCTCAAACTCATTTTGTTCTTTAAATTTCAATGGTTTGTCGATTTCTGAAACATTTCTTATATTGAAATTACAAAGGGTGAATCTGAATGCATCACTGAATCTCTCTTCAAATCATCAAAGCTAAAACCCAAAAATAAAAAATTACAAAACCTCTCTTGTTAATAGTGTTCTTGGATTAATGGCATAATCGAATAACGATGCAAAGAAAGTTCCTTATATTTCTGTTCCATCACACGTAATCAATACTTTATCTTCTTCTTCATTGCAAGGTCTGCTTCTTTCACCAAAGAAACCTTCAATTTCTCACCACCTCCCAACAAGCAATAGCAATGGAATCCCCAAAAATCTATGATCTAAGCTCATCAGTTAATGCATTATAATTAAAATCAATATAAATTTATAATCAATAAGCAGCTGCAATGAAATCCCCAAAACCCATTATTTAAGCTCAGTTTTACTTTTAAAAGAAATGAAATTTTGTGGGATTCGTGGGTTTCATTGTTTACAGATGAAGAAAAAGATTTCAATCCTTTTTACAAGCAATAGCAATGAAATCCCCATTCTCCTTTATTTTTCACGAAAAAGATCAGGAAAAAGATGAAGAACTCTCCACTGCAATCTTAAAAACCCCCAAAATCAAATATCAGCCCAACCTGAATTTTTTTCCTCTCTCTCCCACACAATCATCTCTCTCTCTCTCCCCTTCTTCAATCCTTGCTTTGGTTTTTGTCAACTATAAAGCCTCACGATTGGAGGGTTTGGATTCTTCAATTTTCTACCCCGTAGCTGAATTAATAGAGGAAGATGAGGAAGGGGCTTATGAGGAGGAAGAGGAAGTTTATGACATTTAAAAGAGGAAGATGAGATTAATGGATATGAGGAAAGAAGTCTATGAGAATTTCTACCCCGATTTGGATTTTTATTTTTTTTAAAATAATATTTAATTTCGCGCATGTATTACACGCACATGTATATTTGTGGCCCTTTCTGTCGAGGGATCAAATATACAACGTTTTTGTAACGTTATAGACCAAAGTGGAGCTCCGAAAAGAAAAGGTAGCCAAACGCATATTTGGCCTAAAGCTGGGGGATCAAAATATGTATTAACCCAAGTTTAAATTCTCCACTCTCAATTTTTTTAAAAAAAAAAGTGTTAAATTGGTTGCATGCAAGATTATATAAAAGAGCAGCTCAGTGTACTACAGCATTCCGCATTTCTACATGGTCCGGAGAAGATTATATAACAAAATTATTTAAGGTAGATGTCAAAGTTTTATAAAATTAAGACAAATTGATATTTTTTTTAATGTGTATAAAAAAAATTAATAAAAAGTAAACATGGAATGATACGGAGAGAATATTAAAATTAACATATATTTATTGTTCGTACTTGTTTTAAGAAAATTAATATATTTATAGTTCATAAATTTTTTTGACATGTAAATTTATTGTTCATACTTATGAAAAAATAATAACATTAATAAAGTGTGCCGCCCTAAATCAAATTTTATTTCTTAGAATTTATTACATTTAAGTTTTATTTTCAAAGACATCCTTCCAATGCTAACAATTAAAAAAAGTTGTTGTAATTAAGATGAATTCAATCCATTAGATTTTAGAATATTAGCCTTAAATTATGGGATCATTGTTTTCAAACTGTGAATGATGATGCCTTTAATAATACTACTCCAATTCCATGGCTAAAGTAAACTAATGTCTTGAAAAATAAATTAAGTGGTGTAAGATCTTGAAAATGGATAGTTAGGTTTTCTTCCACATCAAGTGTAGGAATTTTGACAAAGCTAGCTTTTGATTGAATATTACAATAATCTAAAAAGCAATACCTTAAACACCACGAAAGACAAAACTCTTAAGTAAAAAGCTATGGGGATTTCAACTTAACGAAATTCCCATCCCAAAGAACACCATTACCACCATACTATATCATAAAAATACATTCTACCAACCCAAAAACAAAACAAATATCCAAAAACCAAGCCCAAGCCCAAGCCCAGCCCCAATCCTTTTAGTACCCGAGAACCAAACCCGGACATCATCCACCACAGGCCCACATAAAGAGCTCATATCATCAGTTCTGGTATTGTAATATACACTGTAAAAAGCAACTCTAGTTCTCTCAGCCTTAGCAGTGAAATTCAAATTAGCAGTCTGGAATGTGGAATTAGAATCAGGAGTGTAATGAACATTTTGAGCTTGGTCTCCAGCAAAAGCCATAATAGCTAATGGTTGCTTGCATTTATCATCGGCATGGCCAAGGGCAAAACTCAATGTGTATTCTTTGTCAGGTTTTGTTTCTACCATTTGAGAAATTATACCTTCTTTACCTGAGACTAATTCAAGGGCACGTTTGCCTTGTGGGACTGAGTAATGATCGGAGTCGATGAATCGAACAGCTCTATTTGATTCTACAATCCAACCAGGCAATGAAGTTGTTTCTTCGTCGAGATTGGTTGGAAGAAGAACACCTAGTGATACATTTCTAAACATCCATGGTCCTTCCTCAAAATCACCATTCAGCACTGCATTATCTGAGGAAAAAAATATCAAAATCACCATTTAGACGGCATTATCAAAACATAGAAATAGGTTACCATTGTGAATGAAAAAAATTGGATTCATTAAAGCACGAAATCAGAAATAATCAGCATGTGTGATTAGGTGATTTCCAAAAAAAAAGGGTCAAAAAGCTGAGGAATCCAATCAAACACGAGCATTGGATACTAAGGCTCCTAAACCCAAAAGTCTAAAAGCATTTTTCAGGACCCATTTATTTACCAAAATCAAAGGAAAAAACACCTTTTTTTTTTTTCTTCTTTCACTGTGGGTTGGTGATTCTTTTTGAAATTTGATATGTAATCGAAGAAAAAGAAATGATACCTTTGGGTTTATCAGGAGCGAAAAGCTTCTTGATTGCAATGTCATCAATAATAGGTCCGCAAGTGGGGTCATCCTCCATGCCCGTATTTCTAAAAACCAACTGCACTTTATCTTCTTCTGCCTCAAAAGCCCATGCGTAAGGGTCCCATCCTTGCACATTATACAATGTCTGCAAGTCTATCGTCTGTGATGCAGGTGGCACCGAAACGTTAAGTGATTCAAGCTGAGCGCAAGTTCGAGCCGCACTGAAAGTCACCGAGTAAATAGACCCTTTCTCCACAGTCAGTTCTTGGCTGATCTCTGCGTCGTTGCCTAATCTGACTGCGTGTTTTCCACCAGGTACAATGAGGATCATCCCACCCTGTTTTTGCCCCGATGAGACTAGCTCTACCGTGCCTGTTAATTTCCAATTGGGGATTTCGCTGGGACCATCTGTAATGGCCTCACTTGGGAAACCGTTTGCTGGCGCTGTTTCAAAATCACCGTTTGCCACCAATCCTGCAATCAAATTCCCCAAATAAAAATGAAAAGTTTTAGTTATGGTCCAATACTTTTATTCCCCAATAAAAAGGACCCAATTTAAGTGTTTATACACTATTTAATCAAAATATTCAAATTGAAGGAATCAAATCATCCACGAGGAACCTGTAATAATATTTTCTTTTTCCAAGTAATAATATTGTAAAGGTTAATTTAAATCAGCGTAAGATAACAAATTGCAAAGTATAAGACTTTGCGATTATAAGTAGTTAACATCCCAATAGTTGTTAGCATGTGGGATAATTATAAAAAGGTTGAAAAAATAGCAACATCATAGAAATTATTTTAGAGACAAAAAAAGGGAGAGGGCACATGCAGATATATTGATTGTGAAAGATTTAATCTATGGTATAGTGGCGTTTTGGCCCACCGTATAAAAAGACGAATAACGATAGTGTCGTAATAGAACGGACAGGAGCTAATATCACACCCACCAGCTTGCATAGGGCATTGCTTAAGAGCGGACAGTAACAGTAGCAATCACGACACAGTAGTACACTATCACTAAAATGGCATTGTGTATGATGTTCTACAACCCAAAAAATGCAGAAATGAAATGACAACTCTTTAATTAATTCACGGTGGGAATCGGAGGAATATCTATTATGGATAGGCCTATCTATATTCATGACCTTCCAAACCCGCAAAAGAATCAAGCTAATCTAAGCATAATAACAAGAGTTACTAGAAAGCCAAAGGATCATATTACAACAACTGTTAATTGCTATTTAAACAACTGTTTCACCGAACAAAGGCTAAAAATTGGCGCCTTTTTTTCAAGTAAAAGCATATTATAGTTTCAAACTAATTTGGATCCTGATTAGAAAATTTATGTTTTTTCTTACCCAACCAGAGATCAAATCCCTAAATTAGTTAAGAGATAAAGAGCTAAAATTACCCACTGCTAATTGTAATGTACAAAAAGCAAACTAAAATTACCATGAATTTTTTTTTCTTTTTGGGTCTCAATGCGACAAAATATAATTAATAATGCGAACACTGAAACGCAATATCCGATTTGGAGCAAATGCCGCGTTAAGGTCAGAGGCCCTACCGCACCGTTTTGGCCCATCTTTTTCAACACCTTGAGAATCTATCCTCCTTTGACTATTTGTTTGGTTCTTTAAATTTTTTAATTTTAAAACGAAAAAAATACTAATAAGAGAAAGTCATATTTTCACTTTCACTGCTTGCTTTTTCAGTTTAATGGACGCCTTCATACAGCTGGATGGAGTAGGTTATTGTTATAAAATGGAAAAGTACCAATAAGACTTTACGGAAAGCTACATTGTCGTTTTGCTAACCCCAGTAAACAATGCCCTATCATTTGGCGGGAATGGGTTTTACTTTGGCTATTATTATTTATGTACTACCATCTTATTATTACAGGGCATAGGTCCACTGAGGTAAGTGTCACTACAGTTTCTTTTTTATTTTTTTTGTTACATCCACTAAGTTCTTATTCTTTTATACTGTAAAACATAGGTAGCCCTACCTTTTTAATAACATGTAAAAAAATTGATGCTCATGTTTCTCGTGCATCGAGCCCGGAAAAAATCTCAACATTATATAATTTGTGTTAGACTGACCAACCCGACCAAACCATTTCTCACACCCTAATTCACTCCACTAAGATTCTTCTTTTCATTTCTCACATAATAAATGCAAAAGGCCCATAAAATAAGGCTAGTTTCAAGATAATGTCTACTATTATTTATCATTTAGAAAAGGTTTGCGAGTTTAAAGTATGATTAAGGTAACAAATAAATAACTAATCAGGGGAAAAGGGGATTTCGTACAAAATAGATTAGGGTAATAACTTTGCTAATAAATCCTAATTATTCGAGGCATTTGTTATAAGTAGTAGTTTTTTTTATGGCCGAGTGTTATAAGTAGTAGTTAATAATAACACTAATATTTGTCATTTTCATAGTGTTGTCCTACAAAATATTCAATCCAATGGTTGTGGCCAGTAGGCATTGAGTAGTAATAACCATTTTGTGGTCCTATTCCTAATTCACTTCCATCACTTTCCTAGTCATTCTATTTTGCTACAAGGTGGGGAATATAAAAGGAAAACACTCACCAGTCACCATATAGCCCTACTCCTACCTATTCACCTACAAGGGTGTTAATGTCTTTTCGCAAAGAAAATTAAAACTTTAGTAAATTATCCATGTACTTAGATTAGAATTAAGGCTACAAATGAACCGAGCAGTTCGGTGCTTAGCTTGTTAAATGATCGCTTGAACTCAATTTTCGAGCTCGTCAAATAAATGAGGCTAATATTCGATTCGATTCGGTTCGGCTCGGCTTGATTGCAGCCTAGTTAGAGGAGTAATTAAAACTTAAATACGTAATTACTAGTATCAGAAAAAGTCGGTAGAAAAGATGTTATAAATAAAAAAAAAATCTAAAAGAATAAGCCCAAATTTAATTGTGGGTCCCGTACTTTTGCTGTTTTGCAGGCTCGAAGACAACAATAATTGCAAATTAAGATTAAAGCAGTCCTAATGTTCTTCTAATCATAGCTTAAAGAAATATCTGAGCATCTAATCAAAATAGCTTTAATAAGCAAATATTTACTCACACGTCTTCCTGCAGAAGCAAGCAAGTTCTACAGAAGAAATAAACGCAGTTCTGGAAAATACACAAAACCCCTCGAAGAATTTAAAGCTTCTAATCTAAACATAGAATGCAGTTATACTCTTTGGTAATATCAACATTCACTCCTGTCTATTTCGGTAAATAGATACCAAATTTACCATAAATTTTCTTCTAGTTTGATCTATTATAGTTTCGTTTTAAACAATCAATCCTAAATACTAACCAAAATTAGTGTTCTGACGGTTAGAGGAAAGCCATATTGAATAAACTAACAGATCTTGAAAATGGAAAGGTAACACAGAGCATATTGATGAAAAAAACAAGGGGAAAAAAACGACAAGGGAAAGTAAAAAAGGTGGTTTTATTAAAAAGCGAAAGAGAAATATGAGATCAAAGAAGAAGAAGGGAAGAAATAGGTCTGTAAAAAGAAGCACAGAAGAACAGAGAAACGTACCATCTTCCCCTAGAGTTGCAGTAGCAAACAGAGCGAAGAGAATAACAGATGAAACGAACCATTTGCTTCTTGATGAGCTCTTGCCCATTTTAGTTCTGCACTTCTTTGCTACAAACTTTCTTTTCTTCTCTCTCTGAGTGGACAAATTTTGAGTTGTGGAGGCAGTGAAAGTAGCAGAGTGTGTGTCCTTTTTTATATTCCCAGCTCTCTCTCTCTCTCTCGTCCTATTCTTTTATTGGAAACCAGTTTTTATTACTGTATAAAAGTAAATACATATTTAAAAAAAAACCTAAAATTTAATAAATATTTATTAAAAGTTGTAAAAAAAATAGTATTTACTTATTTATTAATTTTTAATGTTATTTACTAAATAAAAGAAACTTAAAAAAATAATATTTGTCACCCTTTCTGAATTTTATTTAAAAATTTTAGCCTAATTTACTGCGATTAGGACTGCAAACGAGTCGAGCTGAGCACTGGCCTGCTTGCGCTCGACTCGTTTATTAAACGAGTTAGGGGTGAGTAAAATTAGTTCGGTTAAATGGTTTTCGGTTCAAAATCGATTATAAAATTTATGAACCGTAAATCGAACAAAAAATTCGGTTAACCAATTTTTTGGTTCGGTTTCAGTTTGGTTCGAATTTATATTCGGTTTTAACCGAATTTTACACGTAAAAAAATCGGTTTATACCATTTGACGAATCGGAAAATTCTGTTAACCGATTATTCAGTTTGGTTCGATTCCGGTTCTGGCTCGGTTTTGGTTTAGGGTTCGGTTTTGCCCACCCCTAAACGAGCTTGAATTTCCAGCTCACGCTCGACTAGTTTATTATTGATCTGAGCTTTTATCGAGCGGACACCGAGTGGCTTGGGAGCAGCTCGTCTTTTTACATGTATTTTTTTGAGTGAGCCGAGCACTAGCATGCTCGTACTCGGCTCGTTTATTAAACGAGTCTGGATTTTCAACTCGCGCTCGGCTCGTTTATTATCGATTTGAGCTCGAGCCGAACTTTTACTGAGTGAACACTGAGTGGCTCGCGAGCAGCTCGACTTATTTGCAGTCCTAACTCTCATATTCTTCAATTTTTCAAAATATACTTTAAGATTCCAAAATTTTAAAACTATTATACTATGAGTTATTTTGTTCAAGATTCTCATAATTTTTCATTAGTCGAAATTTAATGAATTAAAAAATTTTAATGACCATTCTACATAATAATAATTTTAGAGAAGAAACAAATTTTAAATAAATAAATGTCAATTTAAAAATTTACTTTCTTTAACTGTTTGATTTTCATAATTATTTTAAACTTTAAATTTATAATAAAAATCTATACATATATGATTGATTCTTATTTTCATGATTAAAAAACTTTTCTAGAAACAATTATATTTCTATAAAGAGATATTAAATCATATAAATTTTATATAATTTACATTAAAGAGAACAATATAATATCATAATACTGAAACTCAAAATTAAATAATACTATAAAAGTTTCATTAAATAATTTAATTTATTTAATATTAAAATTTAAAATTTTCAATTAAAATATATTACTAATATTTTATTTTAAATTTTTTAATTAAAATATAATACTAATACTAATTTTTAATTAAGATACATTATTAATACTAATACTATTAGGATTATTATTTATTAATTAATTACTTAATTTATTAATCTAATAATTTAATAAAGATATAATTATCCTAAAAAATAAAACATATGAGAGGGTATTTTTGATAATAACGTGTTAACTTATTTTATATTCTTATTATTAATACTATAGTTAATTTAATTAATATACGCATTAACTCATTTTATATTTTCGTTATCGATGCTATAATTAATTTACTTAATTATATATTGATAATAATATTCACGTTAAATATTATTTTCATTTTAAAAACTTGTTATTCAATTTTATAAGTTTTTATCCATATTTTAATTAGAATATAATATTATAAGATCACGATGATAAATCCGAATAGAGCTTACCAATTAACATATGAAAAAATAATGTTGAAATCCTAATTAGAATTGAAAAAGTAATCTTAATGTTTGTTAATATAAGAAATAAATTAATATTATACAATAAAAACAATAAATTAAAAACAAATTCAATTAGATAAAAGTGGTTGGAGGCAGTAGAGGTGGTAAAACTTTTAATCTCGAATCCTAATAGACTAAGTTTGAATTTCCTATCTATATCCAACTACGTGAGTTTATAATTATATTATAAAAAAAAGTTTCAGTTAGACAAAGTTCTTGTAATGTTATCGAAAAAATATAATTAGAAAAACAAACAAACGGAGACATATATCCAACCAAAATCTAATTGAGTTTTGGTTAATTACTTATCAAGCAAGAATTTTAACACTCTCTTTAAAAAAAAAAAAAAAAACCCCTCATTGTGTTCATCATCATTGCATATTATTAGATTGATCATTGCATATTATTAGATCGATTTCTTAATTATTTCCTTCTAGAAATTAAGTTGTAAAAGTATTTTTATATTTTTAATTATTTCATATCTTTTATTTTTTTATATGTTAAAAAAATAATTTTATTACTATTAACATAGTATGATACCAATTAGATTACATTCTTCGAATTAAATTACTTTTTATAAATTAATTTATTAACCTTAAAAATTTAAATTATATTGGGACGTTTTGGGTGATACCAATGTTATCCTCTTATTCGTGTTTTTATATATATTGTAAATAGATAGATAATTAATAATTAGATAATTAAACATTTGAGGATTTTTTGTTGAAAGAATAAATATTGGAATGTTTTTAAGTTGAGTGGCTGTAATTATTAATTTATTTAATAATATATATATTTTTTAACAAACTAATATTTTACCTACTTATTACGCCGCGAGTATAAATAGTTTATTGTAAATTGTGAGTATAAATAGTTGACTGTAAATTGAATTTTGTTTATTTATAGTTTAAATTTTGTTAAGGGTTGATTATTTTAATATTATAGCATACATTTCAAATTTGTTTTAAGCAGATAGATATATATTTAATAAAAATGCTTGCTTTATTATCCCCCTCCTAAGTTGACATATTTGAAGAAGGAAGGACTACGGTCTCCTCTTTTGATCCCACCAATTTTTTCCCCTTTACTTCCCAATTTTAAGCAAAACAATTAATTTAGAAGTATCATTTGCCCTCCACACAACATGCACCAACAACATATTGTCTCTTTGTCTTATCCCTTCAAATGTAAACTCCACCTTTTTTCCACTTATCATCGCCTCTCTCCCTGGTTCATCTAGTTGCGAACCGCCAACCTCCTCCTACCTAGTGACCTCGGTTCTTCAAAATCGATTGAAACCCGCCATTCTCAACAAACCATAGTTGCATCTGTCCGTCTATTTGAAGCCCAGTAGCGCCTTCACCTTTTGCATCCATCCACTGCAGCACCTTATGCCTCAAATTAAGCATTAATGGAGGGTTGACAATATTATTCGTAAAAAAAATTTCTAAGATTTGATGGCGGAGGTGGATGTGGGAGTTGTCCAAAGGTTGAAGATGGCCCATTTTGTAATTTGTAAAGTTACAAAACAATCTATAAAAGCTATGAAATAGTTTAATTGGCCATAAATTTTAATTTAGTTTTGATTAAATTGTACACACTTTTAAAATCCGTCAATTACAATTAAAAATTTCAATCATAGAATAATTAATTGATGTAAATTTGAAAGTGTTTTCATAAGAAAGTTCATTTTAGCGTTAAATTGAAAAAGCACAAAACGTTTAGGGTGAAAAGTATAGTTATGTCTAAGTGGACACAAATTAGAGAGGTAATGACATGTTTAATATAAAATTAAAAATTTTAATTTTCTCTCATGCCTCTTAATTTAGATTTTTTTTTATCATTATTTATTTATTGAGCATGGCATGAATTTTTAAACAATAAATATTAAAATTTGATCAGTTGAAATCCACTTTCACAATAGTTTAGCAAAGAGATGGCTAGGGGTAGGATAGGTTGAACTGTGCGAACTGTAGGGATGAATTGTGAAAAGGGGCTGGTTCCGATTGAAGTAAATCTTGAATTGTGAACCGATAGTTCATTGAACCATGTACACTATTAACTGAATTGAACCTTACATAATCGTGACATAACCCCTTGAACCTTGTCGAACCGTCATTGACCAAAGGGGCCAAATTGTTTGACCTTTGACCTAAGCCCAGACCAATGGTTCACGGCATGAACCAAACTATATCTACCAAGGCCGGTTTAGGTTCATGAAAATTTCAAATCAAGAACCGACTGTTCATATGCCCTAACTGAACTCAACAACTCTTAGACATGTCTAGTTTCCCATTCTAAAGAACATCTCTAATGATAATGTGGATTACTTTAGTCCATTAACCAAATAAAAAAAATAGAAAAATTTGCTATTCACTGCAAATGTGTATTAAGAATGTGAAGCTTATATGGATTAGACATTGTTTAGCTCACTTTCTATTTCTAGACGGTCTTCTAGACTATGTCAAAATTTTTGGTGTATTGTGATTGGTTCACATATTAAATTATAATTTTAAAGTAAAAAAAAAAGTGTTACATTGGAGATAAAATTTTAAAATTGAATGTCTACTTATAGACATTTATCTTCTCTTATATAAGATACATAAACAAGTAGAATGTGTTGTATTAGAGATGTTCTAAGTTTGTAAATTTCAAATTGAACCACAATCAATGGTTGATTTTGATTTCAGTTCCTCAAAATCATTCAAACCACCGCATCTTCGGGTCGGGTGGAACAAAATTTTGGTCATCCTATTCATACTGTATAGGAGAACACCGTCTAATTAGTTCAATCTACGGCGACAAAAAAATAACGAAGACCGTGTTTTTCCTCTTGGACCCTGTGCAGTGTGCACTACAAAAGAGCAACATTTCGAATTTCGATAGTATTCCATTCCATCCATCCCTTGTCTCGTGTGTGTTCAAATAAAATAATCCTCGTTAAATAAAAAATAAATTAGTTATATTTCAAACATCGAAAAGCTAAATACATTTTGTTTGCGAAATTGAATAAACTTTTTAGCGTAAAAAAAACAAAAAAAATTGGCTATATTCTCCGCAAAAAACGACAAACATTGCTGATTAATCATGTGAATTTGACGCGTTTTGGTCGGTGACTCTTAGAACGATTAGTCGCTCTAAACTCAAAACTTTACTCAGTATTTTGTCTTCTGTCGTTCGGTCTCCCTCAAACGTTAGTAAGAAAATGGACAAAACGCCACGTTTCAGATGATAACTACACCGTTTCTGATTAATGAAAGAACTTAGCAATCCAACATTTTTGCTCATTAGTCCATCAAACTAACTTCAGGCTTTACTTCAAGCCCAGTAAGAGGCCCAGTTTAAACGAGAACGTAACTGATGCAAACGAAGAGCCACCGAAGCAATAGCAGGAGCAAGAGCAACTAGACAGCAAGCGCCACAAGCAATGACATCGTCGACGGCCGTTCGAGAATTACAGCGAGATCTCGAGAACAAAGCCAATGAACTCAGCAAGCTTCAAAAAGGTAAGTTTTACGTGTCCTTACTTACTGAAAACTATTTCATTTTACGCAACTATTGAATTTTTTATAAGTATAAGAACCCTAAATTAACATGCTATTAACGATCAATGGCAGATATTGCAAAGAATCACCAAGTGAGGAAAAAATATACTGTTCAGCTTGGCGAGAATGAACTCGTGCTTAAGGTTTGTGTGTTTCGCAAGGATTTTGATGGATTTTATTGTTTTGTTGAGCGTGGGATGGTGTTTAATTGGTTTAATTTGCAGGAGTTGGATTTATTAAGAGAAGATGCAAATGTTTACAAGTTGATTGGTCCAGTACTTGTGAAGCAGGATTTGGCTGAAGCAAATGCCAATGTTCGGAAGAGAATAGATTATATATCTGCTGAATTGTAAGTTTTTATCACTTTGATTGGATTCTTGTAGCTATTATTATTTTTCTTTTAGCTGATAATGGATCTATAATGATTGAAACTTCGTAATATAATTGTCAGTTTAGTTGGTACAAGTTTAGTCCAGCTTAACTCACTACTACATGAGGTTGCACTAGCTAACTGTACCAAGTCCAGACTAGGAACTAGATGTGATTTCGTGTACCAATTACAGGGTTATATTTCCCAAGCCACTTAATTGAATTTGCTAATGATTGACTATGAGAACAGCTGTTTCATTATGTTTGATATCAGTTTCTTTTTCCTTTGTTTGATGTATAGTCGTCTTACTTTCCACAAGCAAGCTCCTGAAGGAGATCAAGATTTTTTTTTTTTACATTGTTATAAGTTCAGAGTACCATAGTCACTATACGCATCAAATAAAAGACGGTTATTCTAATTTGCATGGATGAATGATGTTACTTTTCGTAGTTTTCACTCTAATATTAGTCATCTATGCTGCAAAACTGTTTCATGCACCTTCCTCTGTCTCCAGCGTTGGTTTTTACACCCTTTCTTATGTTGCTTTTTTAGTGCTGCATATCTTTTGGCTCTATGGCTAAGAGTGTGTGTGTTTGTTTGTTATAGGAAGCGTCTTGACTCGACTCTTCAAGACTTAGAAGAGAAGCAAAATAGCAACAAAGATGCGGTATGTTCCTTCATTTTCACCTATTTCTTACTTAGATATACTCTCTCTATTTTGTCAATGCTTTTGCTATTTTGCTATGTGACAGTTAATCCATTTAAAATTTATCTTCTTTTTACCTTTTTTCAATCATTTGTTGATGCTAATTGAACAAACTGATTGCTTGATATTTCGTATCTGTCAATTTCAATATATCTATGTTAGGGCTATGATTTTTGGTTTTCAAGATTGCATATTTGCAATAGTATTCCTGATTTGAGTTAGCTACTTTATTTCAGTATTGGGTATGACACTTGGATATTTTGATAACAATTCAAACTCTCCCAAGTCTTAGATAAGTTAGTGGAGGTTTTGTATGATCATTACTATTAAGGTTACTGATAACAAATCCTCATTGAATGAGATGTATTTTGACATCAGGACACATATTAATAGCATGTTGGTATGTGTTTTAGGTCTGGTTGCTTAACCTGATTGTTTCTCCTAGTATTGAGTAGGACTTCAAACTACAGATTTCCATTGTTTGTATCCGTTCTGAGCCATTCTCAGTTGCTTGTAGGCTTCCTACATTTTTGACAAATACTATTATCTAAAGATTTTTTTACTTCGAATTTTAGCCTTCTTTTTTGTTGATAATTTTATATACCAATGGTTTAATTTTTTCTCCTTAAATAAAACAAGAATTTTAGGGAATATCACTTTTACTGCTCATGTTTTAAAATTTTGTGGGATTCCAGTCCCATGGATAACTTCCTGGTTGAGAATCTCGTTATAGGTGCCCTGATTTGTGATGAGCTCAGTGAAAGTAGTTTAAGTGGTAGATTTGTTGACTGAAGCAGTTAATAGTTGATGCTGTCTACTAAAAGTCATTCATCGAGGTTAGCTTAATTTCTAAGTTTGGGTCGATTTTATATGTGATTATGAATTATATTTGGTGCATCAGGTACTGCTTATTCAATTTTTTAAAAATATTTTAGAAATGTGGGGTTAGTTGACACACATTGTATAATCAACCTGGTCATGTTTAAGGAGTCCCTAATTTTAATCTTGATGTACATATACCTAAATCATTGGTTACCATTTTGGGAATATCAGGCGACATATTGGGTCTTTGTTTCACTGTTGAATCGAGCTTGAGATGAGTTGTGTCTATCTTGACTCTTGATGTGATCCTAGACTCCTATTGTTGTGAACCCTACATTTGTTTAGTTTTAGTTGAAAATGCAGGGTATATATTCTGATCATAAAATTGTGCCTTCAAAAACTGAAACCAACTGCCAAATATCTATGTCGTTAACGTTATATTGTATGAATAAATGTTGTCCTAGCAAGCAAAGGGAGACGGTAGTGAAATTGTTTTCCTAGGTTATTGTGAATTTTCCCTGTACATATTGCGTAGGTTCGTCCAATCTCAGCTGCGGTAGATGCTACAGTTTTATCATTGTCTTCTGGTTACTTTGGCTCTCTTTTTTACTCCCAGAGAGTCTCATAAACCCATGCTCGGCACCCACAACTTGTACTTGTACTCACTATATGACCCAAGTCCAATAACACGGCCGACTCTTTACGGACAACAAATGTTGTGGCAAGAATGGCAGATGTAGTTAACACGGATCAGTCATGACACACCTTTATTTTCTCTACTTCTGTTTTGTAGTACTCATATTCCCTTTGTGTTCTGTTGGTTGGAGGCTGAGAAATTTTTTGTTCCTGACATTATTATGTTCATGATTTCATCTTTTTTTTTTCTTTTTACATTTTTGTTTAATGTGAAGGTGTACTGATAATGCATCCTTCAAATTGTATTCCAATACTATTTCTTGCGGATTATCTTGTTAACTGGTGTTTATGTCAGAAAATGTTTGTATTTTCAAGACTAGGGTAATTTTATCAGCTTCTGATGATTTTGTAACCTTGCAGATATTAAAGTTACAACAAAAGCTCCAGACTGGAAAGGCCAAGGCATAACTCATGATGTTAAATCATTACGTTTTTGTTTGACAGTGGGAAAAAAAGACGTGTTGGCGTCACCACATTTAAAATCTCTCTGAGCAGTTCTGATGTAGATACAATATCGTGTTTCGTATTGAAGCTTATAATTCTTTTACTCTTCTGATCATATATTGTTAATCGGATGTTATCGGGTTTAAATTAGGCGCCAATATTGTGTTGTAGTTTATGACAGCCATGCTGTCCGATGTAAAAACAAGAAATGAAGTGCTCTTGGATTTTGAATATCGATTATTAAGTGGTTTTTAGGCGTTTCTTGTTAATTGTATTACCACCAACCAATTGATAGTTCCATTTTGTAATGATTATTATTCTGGACTGGACCTCGTTGACACGGTCCTGGAACAGGTTTGAGTCTGATTGCGGCCCATGGCCATTACTAAACAAAGATGATCAATTTGGTCCAGCGTCACTAAGTTTGACCAAAGTAGTGAGTTATGGCATCTAAAAGGAATATGTGTTCTTTCAGGCGGTGGTTGCACCCTCCGAGCCGCCTCTTGCAGTGGCTACCACAATTGGAATAAAGCGGGGACCAACAACAATCTGTGGCTGCAATTCTGCATGGAAAAGAAAGATCCGAAATTATTGATTAATCAATCATATTACAAGAGGATTATGGAGAATATGATGTGACACATTAACATTTGAATTACGGAGAAATTAAGGTTTTGTTACCTTAATGCTTATCCGTCCGTACAGTCATCATTCGTCGTCTTGCTCGTGGGAGCTGAACAGGACAGGAGGACATCACAAATTAGTGGCATTAGATGAACCACATAAGCCTCCCCTTGCTGTCCTGTCTTGAGAACCAACCGAAACTTGGAAAAAGATTACTGAGAGTTGCAAAAGTTGAACTTTTTTTTAAGTTATTGATTTTTTTTTTCCAATCAAAAGTGAGGAGGAATATAAGAAGTGGGTAAGTTCATTCTCCACAATGGTCACTTTCAAATGTAGTATGACTTCTAGTAACTTACCTTTATCTGTGGTTAAATTTGAATGAAATGTTTTCTATCTTCTCATTATAACATTTTGCTGCAATCCTGTGTCTGAAATGGGCTGCAAGCATTGTTGTATCATTTTGTTGGTACTCTTTTGTCTTTGTTTGAGAGAGAGACACACAGTCTCTTCTGCTTCACAACTAAAGGATTGCGAGCATGTCAAGTTTTTGTGGTATATTAACCTTGAACATATTATAAATCTAACTTCTGATTGTAGATTTAAGAAATTAAAATGCTAAATTGCTCTAGACGCGGACAAAGAGGTAGCATAGTGGTAGATTCTCCTCTTATAAAAAATCTTAGTATTTGAGTTCGATTTGCATTCTCCTTTCCCCTGTAGATGTAGATCTTTATTATAAAAAAAAAAAACTACTCTAGATGGAATCAACAAAAGTAATTAAGTGCAGATTTTATCTCCCTCTATAAAAAGATGAAATAAAAGCTTGAAAGGAGGACATGCACTTAAAGAGGTGGAGGTTTCTCCTCACCTAATGAAATGCACATATTTATGAACATGAACCACTTCTCATCTTCTGTTTTTCCTCTTCCTTTTTGGATTTGACGATTTACTTGTTAAAATTTACTATAATATGCATAAATATGGTGATCACGGTTGAAAAATATCCTAACTATTTGTTATGTTGTTCATGTCCTTATTACATATTATTTCGAGTAAAAAACCTAAACATTCAGGATTTTAGGGAAAATCGTACATTTTCTTTATACGAGAAAAAAGTACGTAGTGAAATTAATTAAGTAGGGTAGTTCAAATAGTTCAAAAGTATTTATTGGAGCGAATTATATTATATATGTTAAGACGTCTGAGATGCTAATGCGGTTTGATAAGAAATATTATTATTTTTGTCAATGGAGTAATAACACATCCACACCCATATAGAGTTGTGACTAGACTCCATTCCACTTTAATTTATTGTTTGATTTTTCCTTTTTTCACTTTAAATGTCTAAGTTTATTAAATTAATAATTTTTCATATACTATCCTAATTTAAGTTATTTAAAAAATTTCAACATTTAATTTTTTTAAAAACTACTAAGTAATAGATAGAAAGGTATTTAGGTAATTAGAGTTGAGAGTCTAGTTCAGTAGTTAGTGCGCTGTGTTGTGATCTATTGATCATGAGTTCTAATATTCACCCAAGCATGTATTGATGGGAGAGCGACCCTCTATTGTGTGGCTCATAGATTAAACTCCTCCGTTGAATTAAAAAATAAAAGGTATCTAGGTAATTTTTTTTTTAGAATTTTTGTAAAATTATACAAATTAATCATATCTTAATGTGTGAAAATGATAAACAAAATACTGAAAATGGAATGGACGTATTATTAATTTAATCACTAATGATAAAAGGTATGTTGTAAATTCATCATAAATTGTTTATAAGTCATCTCATTTAAAAAATTTAGCATATTTGCCGCGTAATTTCTACCTTGGCTCTAAAACAATATAGTGATTAATTTTCTTT
>CATIWJ010183415.1:0-12816 GCA_949640765.1 Croton laevigatus
ATCCGATCAATTCGTCATAAGTAAGTGCACTTAAATCCTTATCTTCAAGCACAATCACCTTTGACTCGAATCTTTTGGAAGTGATCTTATAATCTTCTTTATGAGCCCCACTTCCGAGATTGATTTTCCTAACACCTATAAAGAATTAACAATATCAGTGAATCAGGTGTTCATTTGGGTAATATTCTCATCAAGTCTCATGTTAAACATTTCATAATCCTCGAAAAGCATATTAATTTTTGACTCTTTAACTCTATTTGTGCCTTCAAAGTTTACTTCTAATTTATCCCATATTTTCTTAGCGAAAATACAACCAAAGACTTTATTATACTCATTCATATCAAGAGCACAATGCAAGTTATTTATAGCTCTAGCATTTAATTGAATATTTTTCTAATCATCTTCAATATACTCATTTTCTTGTTTGGCAACTCTTTCATCAAAAACAAGTTTTGTTGGAATGGTTGGACCATTCAAAATATTTATCTAGCATTCCATATCAACACTTTGTATAAAGTTTCTCATTCTAATTTTCCGAGAAGAACAGTTTGTTCCATTAAAAAGCGATGGTCTGGAAATAAAATGACCTTCGGGCAATCCAAAAGCAAAAACACTAGCCATGGATCTCTCTAAGGTTGTTAGACCAAAAGAAAAAGACTAAGCTTTGATACCAATTTTTGGTCCTTAAGGTAACCCAAGAAGGGGTGAATTCGGTTATAAAAACTTGTCTATTTAAAAACTCAAGTGCTGGAATTTATAAAACTCTTTTAAAACTTGTTTGATGAAGGTCTTGTTTTTAAAAAACTTTAATGCAATGTCAAACAAAAATAATCAAGTAATTGCCAACAAGTAAATAAATAAATGCGAAAATAGTAAAATGTTGGAAATTAAAAAGATAAGGGAAAAGAAAGATCAAACGATTGAGATTTATAGTGGTTCGACAAATATGTGCTAACGTTCACTCCATTTCCTTCTTCAGATTTCTCCCCTAGTTGACTCGCTTATGGTTGAGTCAACCTCTTTTACAGAATGTAGAAGCCCCGAGTATACCCCAACCCTATCAACTACACTCTTATGGTTTTTCAACAGCTATCCAAACTATTTAGTTATTTTTCAATAGCTACCAATAAACCATGTAATGATTTTTCAATAACTACCACTAAACTATAATCCCCAAGTGTTTCCTTACACTCTTTTTGTTTTACAAGTTTTAAATAAGAATAACTCTCTCCAATACTTAAACCTTAACATGATTACTTAAGTTTATAATAATGAGAGCATAGATATTTCACAAATAAGCTCTTTTTCTCACTCTCTCAACCTCTTACACAAACTTCTAAGAAATAAATACTTTAAAGCTCTTAATCACGAGTGTTTTTCTCAATGAAAGTTCTTTATTTTAGGGTGTGTAGAGGCCTCTATTTATAGGCAAATGATCTCCAAAATGGCCATTGGAGATGGCTTTAAAATTCAACCTCCAAAGGCTCCTTAATAGTGCCTTCTTTAACAATCTTCACCAACTCTTGCTAGAATTCAAATCTTACCACGTGCTCCAAATTTTTGTGACCTAATTGATTTGAATTTAAGCTCCATATGGCTATTGTAATTGTCTTCAAAGTCGGTTTAAGTAAAGAATAAAATATGTTCACTTATTTAAACTCTAAGTTTGAAATCCAAGGTACATTGTCTTCAATTCAGAATCCCTGAACATGACACTCAATTTGAACTTAAATGTAGCTATAATGCATCTTTCTTTGATTCATTTGAGTATGTATTAGACAATGTAGATCCATGGTCAACATTTTCGCAAATAAATAAGCTTGACTTTGTAGCAAATGACCCTTTCCATCTGATTTGGCTCCATATTTTTCACCTTGTACATATGGAAGACAATGTGAATAACTCAAATAATTTTAGAAAGCCTAAAAAAAAATTTCAAAATTTTGTCCAAAAATTCATGGAGAAAATTCGGGTAACCCACAAGCAAAATCGGACATACAATTGGCTGGCTGAGGTGGCAAGTTAGTTCATAAAGAATCTAATTGGATTTTTTTTTTCTCTGACAGTTCGGATCTGGTTAGATTAGGCGGACTGGAGCTTCTGGTTGGCCAGATTATGCTGATTTGGTAAGCTGCCAATGTTGATTTCATCTGGTCGGTCGGATTCTTTGGTTTGGCTAGTCCGATTTGAGATTTGGTCAGCATACCATCTTGTACTTTTTGGAATATTTCAATTTTATTTTCTCCAACATTTTCGATCTTTCTTTTATTTTCGGTGTTTTGACGTATATGCTCTTTTTAAGGTTTAATTATCGTTTTTTATTTTTCCAACGTCTTTGATTTATTTTTTGACTTAATCTTCTTAAGTTCTTTAACTTAGCTTTCAACACTCAACAAAATTCATTAGTCCATACTTAATGTTTGGCTCAATTATGAAAACTGAGAATATTAATGTGGTTTAACCCAACATAAGATATTTATAGTCTTTGTTATCAACATAAATTATAGGGCAAGAGGTGCATCATGCATGCTTAATGCTTTGGCCGCAAAGATTATGAACCTGAAAACTAGAGGATCTAAATCCTCAACTTTCTTTGCATAGACAGAGTTCATATGGTCAATGAATTAAAACATAGTAGAAGAAAAAATGCAAAGTTCATCATCATTTTTTATTATATTTTATTAAATTTTTTTTTTTTTGGTGTACAGGCGGTACTAATTTTATGTTTTTTCATAATAAAGGCATTTATCAAGTCGTATTTAATGTTTCTATTATATTTTAAAAATAGTAGTCAAAGTATGCAAAAGAATCAAAAGGATTAAGCAAATTTTGTATTTTTATAATTTTGTGGCATGAATTTGCAGTTTGAATTCCTAACTAATTTATTATGCATTATTACTTCAACAATGTTGCATTGAACAATAGAAGCATCATAGTCTCTCTTCTACGGAAAAACATGTCTTAAAATAAAAACAAAGAAGATGCTAATGAATTAATTAAGAATAAACTTTTCCATAATTACATAATTAATGCAACATATATTGTTATTCATTGTTGTTTTACATTCATAGGTGTTATTTCAACGAATTATAATGGCCATCAATAGCATAGAATTGGCTGCAATGTGCAGCATGTATTCCTTTTTTGACCAATAGATTAGAAAAAAAATAAACATTTTTCATGCAAGAAAGGTGGCAAACATAAATCATAATAAAGCATGAATGAATATATTCTAGAATTTAAAAAAAAAATAAATGCATTCAGCAAGTAGTACACTTCTTATAGAATATCAATTCCAATCTTAACAAACAATAAGAAATGCTCGTGTTCTGTTTTTCAAAAAACTTTTTTTGTAGTGTACAAGTAATAATTTTTTGCTCCATGACGAAGGAGGATCTTCGACATTTGTTCATCAACCACAAGCAATTAACAATAAAGCCAATTATACTATACTGACTAGAACTTGAAGAAACTGAGAATTCTTATTTTTATTATTCTAATCTTATATCATTACAAGAATATAGGACTTATTTTATAGGCCCTCTATTGACTTGCTACTAAAAAATAAAAGATATTTATGGTATACAAGATATTTATAGCAAACAAATCAAATCTAATCACAATAATTTAGAAGACAATTACAGCAATTATCAACACTCCCCTCAAGTTGGTGCATAGATATTGTGAGAATTATGCCTTGGAAGCTGTTGAGAATGCAGCAGAATAAGTCAAAGATACGACAGAATATGTTAGCTGCGAAGATCAAGTTTTATGTTAGTTCTTGCTGATTTCTTGCTATAATTCAGGAATTCATATGATTCCTGATATTTTATTTTATTCTTCATGTTTCCTTATTTCTCTAAAGTTCAGTTATGATGGTTCTGTATTTAAGCAAGTTTTTTAAAAATGAATAAAATACATCAATTTTTCATCCACATTTTCTCTTTTTATTCCAACAAAGTGGTATCAGAGCCTAAATTTAATCTTATAGAGCCAAAACCTCAAAACCAAAAAAAAAAAAAAGAAAACCTTAAAATCAAATCCACCCAAATGGCATCAAACAACCAAATTTTAAACCCACCTATGATTCTTACTGGTCAGAATTATCATATCTAGTCAATAAAAATGCGAACTTTTCTTAAGCCTGTGATCTTTGGGAAGCTGTGGCTGAAGATAAACAAGTACATCTATTGCCAGCTAACCCCACACTTGCCCAAATTAAACACACCAGTGACGAAAAGGCAAAGAAATCTAAGGCCAAGTCAGTCATTTAAAGTGCAGTATCTGATACTGTATTTTATAGAATCATGACCTGTAATAAATTGAAAGAAGAATATCAAGGAAATGATAGAACTCGTCAGATGCAGGTGCTGAATTTGAAAAGAGAATTTGAGACCTTGCATAAGGAGGAGAATGAAATAATTGGTAAATACGCCGCTCGAATTTCTTTAATTGTTAATAATATAATATTACTTGGTGAGAATTTTGCAGACTCAAGGGTTGTGGAAAAAATTCTTTTAACTCTTCCCGTGAGGTTTGAATCCAAGATTTACTCTCTTAAAGAGTCCAAGAACCTAAGCCAAATCTCATTAGGTGAGCTAATGAGTGCTCTTCAAGCTCAAGAGCGGAGAAAAACAATGAGAGAAGAAAGGATTGTTGAAAAAGCCTATTCTATGCAAAAGAAAAATTCTAGAAAGGAAAAGCAGCTGTTGAACCAGAAAAAAATGACAATTACGAATCGTTTTCAGTTTGCAAATATTGCAAAAAAACAACTCATCTAGAAAAATTTAATTGGTGGAGGGATGACGTTTTATGCAATATTCGTAAACAAACAGGTCATATTTCCAAAGTTTGCAAATAAAAAAACCTATCCAAAATATCACAAGCACAAGTGATAGAAGCTGATGATATATAGGAGAGCAACTTTTTGAGGCCTCTTGTTTTGCTATCAGCAATTCAAGTAACAATTGGCTTGTTGACAGTGGATGTACAAATAGGGTTGAGCATGGGGCGAGTTCTCTATAAAACGTCCCCTCCCCGCACATTAAAATTCATCCCTACACCCCGCCCTGCTGCGGATCGGGTTTTTTCGGATCACGGGGCTGGTCAGTTTTTTGCGGATTTATCTTCGGGTTAATCAGCGGGTTTTAAATTTTTTTTAAAATTTTTTTAAAATTTTTTATTTGAATATCATAATTTCAAAAGAAAATAGTCAAAAAAATAGTACAAAACAAATTAAAAAACATAAATAAATTACAATCAAATTAAAAGTGTGATTTTTAGACAATTTCTTCTACATCTTGATCGTCATCAACATCAATATCGTCAAGAATCGTCTCAAATGTTGAACCTTCCGGTGGATTTGTAGAACCTAAAATAAAACATACATAAAATATTTATTTAGTAACATAAGAATGATCAAGATCTGAACCTGTTTTCATGAATCCTTTCTTTTTTTTTTTTTAATCTCCTCATAATTAGTGAATGAAAAAAGGAACAATATTTGATATGATGCATATTAAACTTAATATATGAGGAACAATTCTAATTGCATGCTAAAGAAGACAAATCAAATAAGTTCATCAATATCTACAGGGAACCAATGATTATAATTATTCAATTGCTTTAGCATGAAGAACAACAAAAGATTAGAGAGGACTTTCATAATCTTAAGGTTGCAAAGCTCTGAAGTAGCATGAAAAGTTTGTGGAACTTCAACAACAGCGACGGCCTTCACATTTTTAGAAATGCCTCTTTAAAATATCTGTAGTTTTGGGTTAGGGTTGTACAGAACCAGTGGACTGATCAAAACGAATCAGAATTTCATGTTTATAAGCAAATCAATGAATGAAATTTTAGTGTTATAAACAACATATAAGGCTTATTAGCTAATTAATTACTGAAATTTCGTCATTTTAAAATGCATTATAGGTTTATCAGGTATCCATAATAGAAAATATAAACTGAAAAATATATCAGACTAGTGGAAAATTATTAAAAAAAATCTATAAAAATACTTAAAAAAAAGAAAAGAATCAGAGCTCTAACCTTGAATTAGCAGACGAAGGAGCTAAAATCGAAGCCATGAAGGAGATAGCGTGTAGAAAGTAGACGAAGAAGGAGCAATAGAGGGGGAGAGAGATATACAAGTTAAATAGCACTTGAGAGAGTTGAAGATAGAAAGAGAAGGTCAATTTCGGGGAGTGGATGTGAAGGGGAAGGTTAGGAACAGTAGAAAAGAGAGAGTTGAAGATAGGAAGAGAAAACATTAAGACAGATAGTGTTAAGGTAAAAGAGGCGGAGCACATAACCTATCTAGGGTTTTCAATCAACTTGCAAAAATTACAATAATACCTTTGCACGGGGCGGGTTTGGGGTAGGTCTATCGAAACCCGACCCCGTCCCCGCCCCAAACCCGCAGCATGTTTTAATTTTCAAACCCGTCCCCACCCCGAAACTCAACGGATAGGAAAAAATCATCCCCGCGTGGGTCAGATTAGCGGATATTCCTGACGGATCGAGGCAAATGCTCAACGCTATGTAAAAATCACATGACGTTTGATCATGATCTCTTCAGAGACTTGGATACTTCATTTAATTCCAAGGAAAAAATCATTAATGGTGACTATATTGCTATCAAAGGAAAATGCACAGTGGCTATTGAAAGCGTCTCAGGTATAAAACTTATCAAACATGTCTTATTTGTACCTGATATTAGCAAAAATCTTTTGATTGTTGGCCAGTTGCTGGAAAAAAGTTTCAAATCTTTGAAACAAATCAGTGCCTAATCAAAGACGTAGAAGGCAAAGACATGTTTAAAGTGAAGATGAAGGGAAAGAGCTTTGAAATTAATCCATTGAAGGATGAGCAAGTTGTTTTCTCTGTAACAAAAGTTAATGTAGAAATTTTACATAAAAAAGAATTGATTCAGGGGTTACCCCACCTTGAAGCACAAATGCCAAATTGCAAAGTTTGTAAATTTGGCAAACAAGCAAGACTTCCCTTTAGTAATTAAAGTCAAGTATGGAGATACCCTTAGGTGTTTCAATGCTCATATAAATGAACGTGGACATCTTGATCTTAATATGGCTGATCTTAGGTCAAAGATCTTTTGTTTTTTTAATTTTCCTCAAGATACTGAACTTGTGCTCACTTATCTAAATGAAGATAAGGATGTGGTGACGTTGGTTGAGGATGATGACCTGCATGATGTGATGAAGCAGCATCTGAAATTTCTAAGGGTTGATGTACGGCTCAAAAATGATAAATCTTATTCTAACTCCATGGGCAGTTCTGTGCCAATGTGATCTCCTAGAGTTTGCAGCTTCAAAGGTAAGGAGGAGTGTGAGAATTATGCCCTAGAAGCTGTTAGGAATGCAACAGAACAAGTCAAAGATACTACATAATATGTTAGCTGTGAAGATCAAGTCTTATGTTAGTTGTTGCTTATTTCTTACTATAATTCTGGAATTCATATGCTTCATGATATTTTATTTTATTCTTCATGTTTTCTCATTTTTCTGAAGTTCAGTTATGATGGTTCTGTATTTAAGCAAGTTTTTGAAAAATGAATAAAATACATCCGTTTATCATCCACATTTTCTCTTTTTTATTCCAATAGATGTCTTATATGGCCAACTTGTCTAACATTCGATGAAAGCATTCACTTGATACTGCCTTAGTAAGAATATCAGTAAGTTGATCTTGGGATCGGACATGAGGAACTTCAAGCACCTTTACCTCCAGCTGCTCTTTAATAAAATATTTGTCAATCTCTACATATTTTGTATGATTATGCTGAACAAGATTATAAGCTATGTCACATGCTACTTTGTTATCACAATATAATTTCATAATGAAGTTAAAATTCTAGGTTCTAGCAGCAAATTTTTAATCCATAAAAGCTCACATACACCTTGAGCCATACCTCTATACCCTGCTTCTGCACTAAACCTAGCCACAAGCCTTTTTTTTTTTTGCTTCACCATGTAATTAGGTTATACCCCCAACAAATGTTAAGTAACCCAATTGTCAAATGCCGATTGTCAATTGAACCAGCCCAATCTACACCTGTATGTCCTTCGACAAATAAAGTACTTCCCTTGGTGAACATAATTCCTTTTCTAGGTAAAGACTTCAGATATTGTAAGATATGTACCATAGCTTTCATATGCTTTTCACTAAGAGAATGCATGACTTGGCTAACAATACTAAGAGAGTATGTAAGATCAGGCCTAGTATGTGCAAGATACATCAATTGTCCTATAAGCCTCTCATGCCTTCCTTTATTTATGGGAATATGGTTTGGAAACTCCCAACTTAACATTTTTCAGTAGTGGGTGTTTCATTTGGTTTACAAGTTAACATGCTAACCTCTTTTAGCAATTCTAGTGCATATTTACGTTGTGACAAGAATATACCTTATTTATATCTAAGTACTTTGATTCCCAGAAAGTATTTTAAAGGTCCAAGATCTTTCATTTCGAATTATTGAGAAAGATAAACATGCAAGGCCATCCTTTCTATTGCATCATTTCCTGTCACAATTATGTCATCAACAGATACAATAAGCACTATGATATTTCCTTCATTATGTTTTATGAAGAAAGTATGGTCTGAATTACTCTGCTGATATCCAAATGCCTTTATTAAACTTGTAAACCTACCAAACCAAGATCTTGGTGATTGTTTTAAACCATACAATGATTTTTTTAGTTTACAAACTTGTTTACTTTCTTCAATCTGCAACTCACATCCTGAAGGTAATTCTATGTATACTTCTTCTTGAAGATTTTCATGTAAGAATGCATTGTTTACATCAAATTGATGCAATGACCAGTCAAGATTTACAACTAAAGACAATAGTATATGTATTGTATTTATTTTGGAAATCGGTGCAAAAGTTTCAACATAATCAATCTCATAAGTTTGACTATACCCCTTAGCCACATGCCAAGCTTTAAATCTCTCAATGTCATCATCAGCCTTGTATTTAATTATGAAAACCCATCAACATCCAATAGGCTTTTTTCCAGCAGGTAAATCAACCACATCCTATGTCGTATTTTTTAAAGGGATTTCATCTCTTTGTTCATGGCTTCTTTCCACCTGGGATCTTTCAAGCCATCCTGCACACTATTAGCTATATGAACAGCAGATAATTGACTCATAAAAGATTCAGATGCCTTTGATAGCCTATGATAAGACACATAATTATTTAGTGGATATTTAAGAGTGGAATGCAGAATTAGTTCATAATTAACTTTAGGGACTCCCCTTATGGTGCGATTAGGAACATTAGATTCTATAACTGATGATGGCTCATAAGGAGTTGAAACGTCAAGTGGAGATAATTGTTGCTGTGATACATTTGGTTCACCTATATTATCTTGATCAAGTGATAGGTGACCTGGCTTATAGTCTGTTGGCTTAGTTGATACATCTATCTGTTGTGTTTCAGCTATGCAGCCATGAATTAGTATATCTTTAGGTTTTTCAAAAATATCAATTTGATGACTAAGAAACTGCTACGACTCAATATCCTTCTCCCCTTGACTTGCAGTTCATGTTGCAGGAAAGTACAGCTGATGTTTATGAAATTGCACATCCATGGTAACATACTGTGTGTTAGTGGATAAAAACATCGGTACCCCCTTCTAATTCTATCCATAACCAACAAAGATACATCAGAGAGCACATGGCTATAGATTATGGCAAGCATGAGTTGGTATGTGAACAAAAGCCATGCATCCAAACACTTTTGAAGGTAGATTTGATTTGAAAGGTGAGGACAAGCTATAATTCAGTTGATACATCTGTCTGTTGTGTTTCAGCTATGCAGCTAGGAATCAGTATGTCTTTAGGTTTTTCAAAAATATCAATTTGATGACTAAGAGACTGTTGCGAGTCAATATCCTTCTCACCCTGACTTGTAGTTCACGTTGTAAGAAAGTATGGCTGATGTTCATGAAATTGCATATCCATGGTAACATAGATTTTGCATGTTGGTGGATAAAAACATTAGTACCCCTTCTAGTTATGTCCATAACCAACAAAGATACATCAAAGAGCACGTGGCTGTAGCTTATGGCAAGCATCAGATGGTATGTGAACAAAAGCTGTGCATCCAAACACTTTTGGAGGTAGATTTGTTTTGAAAGGTGAGGACAAGATATGATTCAGAACTTCAATTGGTGTTCAAAAGTCTAAGCTATGGGATGGAAGGTGATTGATCAAATAAGCTGCTGCAATAAGTGATTCACTCCAATAATGACAAGGTATATATGCTTCAAATAGTGTCGCTTTAACCATTTCCAGGAGATGTCGATTCTTTTTTTTTTTCTGTGACCACATTCTGTTGTGAGGAATAAGGGTATATATGTGGTTTGATAAACTATGCCATGAAGATGTAAGAATTGCTTCAATTCATAGTTAACAAATTCTCTTCCATTATCTACATGAAGAACTTGAATTGCAGTTTTATATTGAGCATTTGCCATTGTTTTTTATTATAATTTTATCTATTTTATTCCCCATTTTTAATTATTCATATATGTTAATTTTCTTTATTTTTAACTACCACTTATATATTTGCTAGATGTTTTTAATATTTTTTTGTTTATTTGTTCAACCTTATTTAAAGTGGAACGAAAAGAAGTTATTTTGGAAGAAATTAGTTTTGATGGGGCTTTGGACATAAAATGCAAAGTATTAGGTTTGAAATGAAATTTGGTTTAAAATAGAATCAGAACACGTGCGGAATGAAGGCTGGGAAAACGTAAGTCATGTCTGTATTTTGGAATTGAAGTCTGCTTTCAGGTGCAACGCACCGTATTGAGAAGGGGGGTTTTATTGGTGCTACACTGCGCATCATTTTGATGGTGATTTCTGATAGGATTCAACGCATCGATTTTGCTTCCACGATTTTGATGTGAGGATCGTGGGATCGTGATACAGGAAACATGATTCCAGAGAGGATTTCTTTGCCTCCTTTTTCTTTTTACTTGGCATCGATCTTAAAGGAGAGTAGCCTCCACCATCAAAGTATCGCTTCCATGAACTTACCATCACTTTTTCACCAGAAAGCCCAACTCTGCAATTGAGAACCAAGTCCTAGGAACAATCCTTATTTTTTTCCCTGATTGTGTCGCTGCTTCATTTTGTCAACCAGACCGGATTGAAAGGCAGCACCACTGCCATTTGGTTGTTTCATTAACTGTTAAATGTTAGGGAAATTTATAATTTTCTCCCTATGCTTTACCTCTTTCTACATTTTCCTCCCTGTCTTTTTTTTAAGACAAAAAACTCCCTATTTTATATTTTCGTTCACAAAAATGTCATTCTGTCTATTTTTTCTGTTAAAATGGACCAAAATATAATTTTATGAGCCTTTTTAAAAATGATGAAAAAATGAAAGACTGATTTGCTAGTTTTCCATCTTCAACCTCTCATCGACACTGTTCAACAAAAAATATCAGTCTGCCATTCTCCTTTTCCTGGCAACCATTTCGAGAAAATGAGGTACCGGTCGACTCCTTTTGAGATTTTTGGTTGATTTGTGTTGTTATATTTGGCAGAAAATGACTGGAATTTGAGAAATCAAGGCTTGAATATTTGCTGATATATTTGCATCAAATCAAGAAACAGTCGGTATATTTGCCGGAAAACCAGAAATCCTCATCCAATTAACACAAACTCAACATGAAAATATAGCTAAGGAAGAGAGGAATTGTAACACCCCAACTCACCTTATGAATAAGACGAGCTAGAGTGTCACAGAACTGCTAATTTCTGTTAATCATACTTAAACTATAATTAACAACACATCATAAATTCACAGACTAGCAAAACTTATCCTTACATTAATCTTCTAACATGTTTTTGCATAATAATTATCTAGTACAGCACACCAAAATTTGCTCCATAAAGTTTGATCTCTAGGAACTGACCTGCAACTGCTGCTCCAGCGAATCATCTAAATGCGGACCTGCGAGTTAAGAAAATAACTCGCTGAGCAACTCCATGCTCAGTGGGTACAATATATATATAATTCGTTTAATAAAAGCATTTCACAAATCAAATAACAAATCCATTTCGTATCATTTTTCAAATATTACTTGCATTCAAAAATTGAATAAATAATATAACACAAGTTTATTTCTATTCCCGAAACAATTTCATTTCATGAAACCATTTTATGAATATACACATAAACACTGATCATTTAATAAATGCTTTTAGCAAATCAATCACGTTTTATTCATTCCATAAATACATTTACTCTACTGGTCTGTTGGGCTTCCTATGATAAGTCCTAGAGCTTTAGATTCGGTCGTGATCCAATGGCACGCCGTTTATCAGTCGAGCTCCCTAGGCACACCGATAATATTCATAAAATTTATCACATGGGCTGTACCCCCTATGTACGCCTGTTGAATCATTATTTTTATTTCCACCTGCACATGAATTTTTCGCTCATATGTCGACATATACCTACCACTAGGGTCCCTAACCACGTAGAGTATAAAAATTCACTCATTTAGCATCTCAGCATAAACATACTTTTCATTCTCAATCAATTCAGAAAATATTCTTTTGGTCACGTTCATCTCAAACGTGTTTTCATAATTCACATATTATATTCATGTTACCCCTTTTTCATATCAAGCATTTTCCGGCTTTCAAATTATTCAAACACCAATTCAAATGCATTTATTTACTTAATAAAGCAAAATCTCACTTTCGCCGCGCCGGTAGCACCGCGCCTGCGGCTACCGCGTCGGACTATTTAATATTTAAAATCTAACTCGAACACAC
>CATIWJ010183532.1:0-12458 GCA_949640765.1 Croton laevigatus
TACTCGTTATGACACATAAACATAAACCTCACCAGGCGATGCACCGCACAGCATGTAATCAGATCGAAGTCTGACTACACAAGTTTTAAAAATGATTTACCTAACTGCATTCGTCAACTACTTAGGCCAAATGTACTAGCTTAAAATGATTAACCCAAGTTGACAAAGCAGTTAGATGGTCTAATTTATATATCATATCAAATCCCAATCAATATCCGATGTGGAATTTCACACCGTCCATGGTGAGGAGTAGATCAACATTGGAGGTCGATTTCTGACTTCTGATAATTTTTTTATTTTTAATAATAATAATAATTCAAGTAATTTGATATAAAATATTAAAGAGTATAATGGTAAAAGTATAATAAAGCTACTATTTGGGGACGAGGTTGACCCAAGCGGTTAACGCTCTATCACCTAGTGCTAAAGCGTCCAGATTCAAATTCTCATATGCTCATCTCCTCCTTCCCTTCCCCCACTTATAACTATATAAAAAAAAAAAAGTAATATTTTGTTAAATATAAAACTTATGTTCTAATTTTTTCAAATCAAAAGTTCAAAGTGTGCTAGATTGTGTAGCGTATATGTTAAATTTCACTACCAAACTTGATATTCGGTTGCTCCATTTTCAACTATTTTTATCGCTTTGTCTGTAAACATAACATGACTAGTTTTGTCATTTATGTTTTAGTTAACATTCAGATAAAGTTCCTATTTTATGTTTTGACGTGGAAAGATTACATAGGGAAATGTGATCGTTTGTTGTGGAATTTTGTATGTTTATCTACGCCCTTTCTAGATGCACCTGTCTTGTAGTGGGGATTGGGTGACCAAATTTGAGATAGGGATTTCATAATAATTGTGTTGCATATTTGACTGAATGGTAGATCAGTTATGCAATGACCATGATCTTTTAACAGGTGTTAAGTAATATCCATTATTTTATGTGAGCCAGAGATATTAATTTGGTTTACCATATAACTAAATCTTTAGAAAGATTATTCATAAAACATGATATTAAATGACATTGAGTTATATATAGAGATCCAACCTTTATAAACATGAATAAGGTTCATATATATATAAAAACACACCTAGTTAGCATGTTGATAAATTGGTGTAATTAGCATCACTCGAACATATGATCTCAGCCCAAGTTCGTATGCGTAATAATTAAAGAAAACATTGGGTTGAGGCAATTATTTTAATTGGCAAGTTCAGTTTGCTTAAAAAGTTAATACGGACAAAATTTTCAAAAAAATTATTCTAATTTAGTTATTTCGGTTTAAACAATTATGGATGACTGAACCAAATTATATGTATTCTAAAATCAAATAGATGTTGATGTACTCATAAGAAAATTATAGTGAAAGAAATGTAATTTTGCTGTCAATTTCTTCTCTCTCTCTCTCCACTAAAAACCAATTCATCCTATTGTCTTCTTCCTCTGTGTCCTTTCTATGAGAAATTTTCTTGTTTCTCAACACCCAACAAAATATGGGATCCAGAAATAGATATGTCTGATTGTTAGTTAGGGGTAGGTTCTCCTGCTTTTTTGTTTGAAGCTTTGAATTACATAATTAATAATATGCATTGAAACACATGTTTCCATTCAATAAAAATAGCAACTTTTTTAACAAAAACTAAGCAAATACCAGAATTTTTTTTTTTTTTTTTGAAACAGGTTATAAACCAAATTATATTTCCCTTAATTCTAAAATATTTAGAACGAAGCAACTGTTTCACGAAATTTTTCATCATCATCTTCATGATTTCGCACCCCCTTCAAATCCTAATGTCCGACCTGCAACAATCTCCAATGAACCATTAACAACTCCACAAGACAACAAGCAAGAAAAGAAAAGGACAACTCTAGATTTCACACTATTCCAATTGAAGCAAAATCCAGGTGAAACAAACAAACACGAGATGTCCATACGTACGCTTACAAAATCCAAAATTGGAAATAAAAAATCTAAGAGAAAATGGAATAGTTACGTAAGGATGAGAATAGTATTTCTAGTTCCTTCGAGATTGGTAGTTATGACAATTTTGTTTAGGTTAGCAGATTGATTTTCCCTTTTTTTTTTATATTCATACACACTACACTCACGCACCCAAAGAAAAAGGGATTTATTGTTACATTTGATGGAGTTCGAACTCAGGTCTTCACGCCTTTACACGCTATTTCCTTCGGTTAGACCACCACCCCCTCCCCTAGGTTAGCAAATTGATTGGGTAACGTAGAATTGTGTATTCATGGCAAAGACACTGCTATTTATTTAATTACTCAAACAATATGTTACTTATTTAACTTCAAACTTTCAAATATAATATGTACTTATATTTCCCAAAATTTTATTGCAATAATTCCATCCACTTCAACTCGCGACTCAATTTGATTTATAAACAAAGAGACACAGTTATATATGTTATGAAATTGTATGAAAAGTTGACCTATGGCACTATTACTTTTTTTTTCTCCCGGATGCACTTACAATTACATCTTTAACTCAATGAATAGACCATCGTATTAAAGGGAAAATGATAAATTTCATACGTAATCTTTATAAAATAGTCCAATTTATTATCTTACTTTTTTTAAAAAAATATATATAATATCTGAATTTATAAAATTAATTCTATTTAATGTATTTTATTAATATGGCTTGTCAGATTTTTATAAAAATTAAAAGACTAATCAAAGGATAATATTTAGATATAAAAAAATTTCAATTTGACTTTTAACTTTTATAAAATATTTTAATTTTTTTTTAATTACTCTTAAAAAGGTTTCAACATGAATTTTTAATTTTTAATAATATTAAAAATATTTTAATTTATTGCCTCATCAATTTTTTTTATATTATTTATGGGTTGAACAAACAAAGTGAATTCACAATGCTGTCGGCCATTTCAATAAAAATTATTAATATGTTTGACTTCCGGGCCATTTTGACAGTTTTGGAGCTTTTTTACTGGAACTCAAACCACAATATGTCATTATTTTATTAATTAACATTATTTTATTTTAGTAAAGGGCAATTTTTGGCAGTGGACTTCAGAAAAGTTTCGTTTCTAGAAATTCAAATATGAAATTAGCTTTCATCTTAGATGCCGGTCCAAATTGGATAAAAAACATTTGAATTACTTTTCCTTTTAGGTGCCATAAACAACCGTGAAACTCATAATTGATTAATCAAAATGAAGAGCTCTATAAGACAAGTTAACCGTTACTCTCTTAACAGAAGATCACCATAATTTGACTTTTCTATTTGTCAACAAAGAAAGTAAAAATGAAAGAATTGGTTATTTTATGGGAAATTATAACATATAGCTCATTTTTATAGTTTGCTATTAGTAAATAGCACATAAATTTAGAAATTAGACAAATATTACTATATTTTTACAATTTTAACGTATAGCTCACTTTTATGATTTGCCATTAGTAAATGGCATATAAGTTTATAAATTAGATAAATAGAATATTTTTTTGTGTTTTTATAATTTTAACCCTTTTCTTAATTATAATAATAATAATTATTATTATTATTTAAAAAAAAAAGAAAAGAGAATAGAATGGGAATACGGAAATTGTGAACCACCACCACTATCACATAACCATCAACCACCGGAATCATTGTCGACCTTGCACACCAAATGGAAGAGCTAGAACTGACGAGTTTTTAGACACGTCAATAAAATATACTAAATTGAATTAATTTTGTGAATTCTTATAGTACTATTTTAGAAGAAAAAATGTGAAACAATAAATTGAAATAATTTACAAAATTTAAATACCAAATTTATCAGTTTCCCTTATATTAAAATCATTGATGTATTAAAATTATTGATGGACAATTCAACTCAAATACGATAAAATATATCCGGTGATAAATGGATATATAAAGTGTTTGGTTTAACTATTTTATGTAGCCGATAGCTATTGGGTATCCAAAAACTAGAGTTTAAGCGTTTGTTAAATTCTATATTGTAATTTTACATTGTAACAGTAACTGCTATTAAATTTTTACTAAAGACCACCCAAATCAGCTATCAACTATCTGCCACTAACTATCAGCAATCGCTATTAGTTATCTGTTGGTACGAACAGATAAACCAAACGGACCCATAATCGTATAATAACACATTATAGTTCATTATACCAAAAGTTAAACAATCCTATAGTAAATAGTTACCAAAATTTATATTTCATTTAAAAGTATTGGAAAAATAACACAATTTAGCCAATAGAAGGTTGATTTTGAAGTGTTATTTATTCAATTCATAAATTTTAATTTACTCCTTATTTTAAATTTTTTAAAAAAAATGTGACACAAAATTTGAATTTGGATGAATTTACTATATCAGCCACAAGAGAAATACCGTTCTAAAATTTTTTAGTTTCCAATTTATCTAGAACTTAAAAACTAGCATTAAAAAAAAAAAAAACCCTAGGTGAGATTATTACGCAAACTTTATTTTAGGGGGGTTTTGTTCAAAAGTTCTAAATATGGTGAAAATATTACAATTTTTTAAAGTTTAAGGTGAAAAAGTAATTTAAGTCGGGGAAAAATAGATTGAAAAACCAAAAAAATAAATACTAATAAAAGATTGAAAATAGAAAAACTATAGAACTTAATATTAGAAGGACTAGCTTAAGGAATGTCACTATTTAGAAACTAACTATTAACAAAGATTAAAAATTAACTAAATGTCAATTTTTAAACCCAAAATTGAAAATAACCCAAAAATACTTTTAACACCAACAGAAACGTCAAAATGACGTTAATAAGAAACCATGTGCTCTCTCTCTCTTTTTTTTTTTTTTTTAACATAGGCAATTTTGACTCACACACCCCAACACATGCACCCAGATCTATAGAGAGGAGGCGGTACAGCTTGAACCTTAGATTTCAAGACCCAAGGCAAGCATCTTGACCATCTTAAACCACCATGCCTGAACCTTTCAACAAAACCTTTCAACTTCTTTCTGCAAAGATCTTTAGAATTATCGGGGAATCCTTTAGAATTATCGGGGAATCCTTCAAAGTACAAGAAGAAATTTCTATTTGAACTGAAAATGAAAAACAAAAATATTGGAGAACTCAATGTTGAAAATTATAAAACTTGAATTAAAAAATTTGCGTATTTATTTGTATGCATAAGTTAATATTCATATTTATTAGTGCAAAAAATACATATATTTTTACTAGTGCATGCAAAAATATAACATAAAAAAAAAAAAATCAAACAACACTAGTATAATTCCCTTTCCGTTGTTCAAATTCAATGAAAATTGAGTGGAAAGCTTCGATGTTAATTTCAGATTGTCGAATCTTTCAAACAAACCCAAAATCAGAAATTCCTTTAAAGAACAAAGCACAGATAAAACTATACTTTAAAGAAGAAATTTGAAATCCTAAAAAAATAAATGGAGCGAAAAATTAAAGAAAAAAATAAAATGAAACACGAAAATCATATAATAAAAAAAAAGATGAAAATCACTTCAAAATAAAATGAAATTAGAAAGAAAACATAAAGAAAAAATTGAAAGAAGAGATTGTCTAAAAAAAATATAAAGGACATTTATGATAAATACTGACCATTATTAAAATTAAGGTTTAAAAATCCGCATTTGTTACGATTTCCCATATTAAAAACTCATACACGTGCCTACACAAACCAAGTTCAATTGAATTTCACATTTTATATAAAACATTTTTCAAACATAAATTTAGAATTCATTCATTTAATAATGAATCCCATACTCTGTTCCAAACAGGACCTATATTTGACATCATCTCAAATATAGCAATTCAATTGTTGACTAGGCTTTGTTCATGGTCCACCGATTTCAAGCACTTTGCTAATTTCAATGATTTGAAGATAATCCAAGTTATAATTAAAATTAAGGCTGCTTTGTCTATACACGCATGCAAGAAAAGCTAAAGCAAGCAACTTAACGAAAACAAAGCCAGAGCATTACACATTTTATTCAAAGGATTCAGAAAACAAAAAATCAAACCAGTCATGGTTTACATATTTGAGTGACCAACTCGGACTTGAACCCGATGCCATGAAGTGTTAAGTATCCCTCTGAGGTTCCAAATATCGTGCACATTCTCTGGTTGGACATTTCCTGCTATATCCGCCTGTTCATGATGGAAGAAGGATTGTATAGCGAAATTGTAGGTGAAACAATGAAAAGTATTTTTATTTCTAAGCATGCATTGAAAACTAAGAGAATAATTTAGAGATTCTTATAAATGAAACATACTGCTTTTGCAACAATCTCAGTGTTATGTGGCACATCAACTGTGACCTCAAACAGCACCCATGCCCATTTGTCACTGTTCATATCATCATCAGCAATATAAGGGACACCAGTCTTCTGGTGTCTGGATGCTTCTATCCAGGTCTTGCCCCCATCAATAGAAACATCTACTCTCTCAATTCCTCGGCCACCTCCAGATGCTGCATAACCACTAACTTTCACCTGTATTGTTAAAAGAAGAACAAAGTTATCTGAATAAGATCCAAGCAAATGGAATGGAAAAAAGAAAACTAATTAGACACCAAAATTTCAATATCAATTTCAAACATCAAAGATAACCTAGTCCTAAAGGAGTCACTAAGAACACTGCAAGGGCAAGATAACATGAATCTATGAAGTTCTGGTAAATGGAAGATTCTTAACTAACATGCCAAGATTTACCGACATTTCATTTCAGATACCCATACCCAAGTTCACGAAGCAAAGCTTGGAACAATTACAAACCCAAAGATAATTTTAAGACAGTAAGCCATATGACGCCCCGGAGAATTTGTGCTCAACAACAAACTTCAAAAGAGCTTTTTTATCCATTTGATTGTACAAAGAGCAAACATTGTTTCAACCAAGATGATAGTGCAAAGTCATGATAGGTAAAATAAGGGCATAACCATGTACAGCATAACTTGGAAAAATTGCAAATCCAAAGATAATTTCAAGATACTTAGCCATATAACTCCCTGGAGAATTTGTGCTCAACAACACACTTCGAAAGAGCTTTTTTATCCATTTGATTGTACAAAGAGCAAACATTGTTCCAAACAAGATGATAGTGCAAAGTCATGATGGGTAAAATAAAGGCATAACCATGTACAATAAGATTTTTAACACCATCGGAACTAACCTTTCCAGGCCTTATTGCAGTCACATCCTCTAAAGAACAAATTGCAGACTGTGAAGTAAATCAGAGAGTATGAGTCAATTGATTTGAGTAAAAAAAAAAAGGTAAATGAAACATGGTTGTGGCCGCATGTAAGTGTAAAAATTGAAAAGTTGATTGTCCCATAAAATGAAAAGACATACACAAAAGAGCTAATCCAACTTCTTTAATTCCTTTTATTCAAAAATAAGATGAAATACAATGTCCAAGTCGATTGATTATACAAAACTACTCCAATGGTTATTCAACCTCTTTATCCTAAAGACCCACATTACAAATACTAATTCATAAGTCTCCTACAAAGCACTTCAAAGAAACTTAATGTAGATTGACAATATCACCTCTTCGATTACACATGCTTAAAGAGAGTGAATATCATCGAAATCTTTTCTCCATTGCAAATGCTTATTTATATACTGCACTTAAATCACCAAATTATAATCTTGAATCAAGTTGGGTGGATCCATATACAAGAATTCAGTAAATAAAATTTATGCTTTTGAACTATGGTATTGTGTTGTATTGTATTTACACTGATGTAGGGTACCGTAGGAGAAAATCAAGGTTTGCCTTTGGAATGTCAAATCCAGTGACTTAACCATAGGGGTGTGTTTCAAAGGGTTCTAAAGGAGTTAATTCTGTTATATGAGCCTAAGTTGCATATTCTCCTATCACCCCAAACCAAACAAATTTTTCTTGTCTTATCCAAAGTGTAAACAAATGGAATTCTTTGCAGGAGTATATACCTGAACAGGGAAATCCATCTGCGGCCTCCTAGTAGACCAATTGATATTATCCCAATCCACAGCTGGGGGGAACATTTTGTAGTCCTTTTGCATAAAGAAGCCCTAAAGAGAATAATGTGAAAGCAATCATATAAACTTAAGACCTGGACTTTTAAAATATCCAAGCTGTGAAAATAAGCCACCACCATTAAAGGTAAACTCCCCTACCTGACATTCTTTAGAAGTTATGTTGATGGATTCCAACCACTTGACAGATCGTGCACCTATGACACCTGGGACAACCACTCGCAATGGATAACCATGATCCCTGTTTAAAGTCTTTGGCATGACAAGAAGATGATGAACCAGCATCAGAATATTTCAGGGAGAACTTATTTTATTGGATTCTAGACCTACCTTAGCAAATAGAAAAACTAAAGGTGAAAATTAATTCCCAGAACAGAAATACTTAGGAAAGGAGTAAAATGGCACAATGATCATTTGGATGTTAGAATAAGATGGTATTGTTCACTATAAGACCATAAGTAATTTGAAACCAAAGGCCGGTGAGAAATCATATGAACTGGATGGTAAGTACAATTATCTTTAATTAAACAAATAAATTATGAATTCCAGACGCATTGTCTCTAAAATTACTATTCAATTGTACTAAACCTTACTTTTCTGGTCTCATCAATTCTGAATGGAATTGTTCAAACCAATAGCCAAAAACTTTATCACCACTATCGAACATCTAAAGTTTTTGGAGGTACTAGAAAAAGTTCTTCATTCAAGGAATTTGAGTTTACTAACCTCCCCATTCATCTCATACGCAAGTAATACATCAGCTTCAGTGTTTGTGGCCTGAATGAGTGGAATTGATGCCTTGTAAGGGCCGCCATTCTCCTCCTAGAATTTCGTATAATCACAATTAAACCCCAAAGATACACCCAATAATAAAAATTTAAAGTTGTTCCTTAGAAGGCCAGGTTTAATACCTTACATTTATCAATGCTTACAAATTCAACATGCTTTCCACCTAATTTTGTGGCATTTGTTAACTTGGATATTCCAACAAGTTCGAGAACATCAGCCAATTTGCAACCACCCCAGACAGCTAAAAAAGAAACTTGAAGAATTAGAAAAACAACAGAATATTTCCAAATGAAATCTTGGGATACAAATTCATATTCAACTATGTTCCTCAAGGATACATTTAAACTGCAAATTATGGTACGTGTTAAACACAATATGAAGGGGATAGATTGCTTTTAGTGAATATATTCAAACTCAAAGCTGAAAATAGCGAACAAAAAAATGTCTCCTACCAAAAAAAAAGGAAAAATACTCCTCTTCAATTTTTGTTTGTTCACCCTAACATGAGAGAAGGAAAAAATTTTCCCTAATCATTTTCCAATATTATCAATGTTTCACTTTCTTTAAATTCCCATGTTTGGAAAGAAAATTAATGCCTTTCTATGCAACTACTACATCATAATAACTTAAAAATTCATCATACTAATTTACAAACCCAGAGTTGATAATCCAAAGATAAAGAAAAACAAACCATTTCCTATAGCAGAAACATCCCAGCCAACTCCTCTAACTTTTCTAACATTGCTCATGGCAGTTCTTCTGTTTCCAGCACACTGTGCATTCATATAAACAAAAGTTAATTCTGTTAAACTAACAATATGTCAACTTCTCGTTTTTATTCTGTCAAGCTGATAAATAGATTCTATCCAATACAAATGCCAAAAAAAACAACAACCTTCTATGAATATTGGAACATACCTGTAAAGTGGCAGTGACATTATATTTTGGAAGCTTCCTATTAATTAACATAGAATCAAATTCTCTATGAAATGAACATTTAAGAAACGGTAGTACATAACATATAAGCAACAAAGTACCCATAACTCACCATATATCTTTCATAAATATTTCTTTGGGACTATCTATTAGCCCAGTAATGGTGAAAGAATATCTGCTCAAACAAACAGGTAGAACATTAATCCGTTAAAACTAACCGACAATGGTTAATTACAGATACTATAAAAGCATAAGTTAAACTTAAATGGGTATATAACCTTAAATCGTTAATTACAGATACTATAAAACCATAAGTTAAACTTAAATGGGTATATAACCTTTCTATATCATCAACAACTGGTATAGGTCCATGATTTCTCTTGTAGAACAAATCCACAGGCGTCACATAAGAGCTAACCAATGCTGACCGCGGTGGTTCAGCATTAAAAGGTTGCTGCTCCAGAGTTCAAAAACAAAAAAAAAGAAAAAGAAAAAAGTTCAATCACTGTAGTATAAACCTCATCAACAAAGAAGGCATAATTATGCAATACAGGAAGATTAAAGAACACATGTAGGTAAAATCTATGAATTCAAGCTATCATTCACATCAAATGAAACTCTTTCCCCACATACTTCCCCATAAAAATCCCCCAAAAAAAAAAATCAATATCCAGAAAGAAAATGTTGAAAGATAATATCAAAACAGCAACAAGTATGCATGAATTATTTAATTTAATATAAAAATCATAGCAGATGTTTATTTCAAAATCATCCACTGAAAAGTTAGAAGTTGATAATAGAAACAGACCTTAGAATTGATTTTGAGAGAAGGATGACGAGGTGGTTCCTGCGAATAATCTGAGGGTCCTTTAATTCCAGGCATTGCCAAAAGCTTCTAGTTGATTCGGGAAATACAAGTCACAGAAAGAGAGGAATTTGCTAACTTTCTGGAAAACACAGATGAACAAGTGAGTATTATTTAGTTGGGAGTGTTTTTATGTATGGTAGAGCTATCTGTCTCGACTCGATTGTAAATGGTTTTTATGGTTGGACCAAATCTTTGGTTTATGACACAATGAAAATATTAAAGAAACATGATAAATGTATAAATTGTTAATTAATCAAAATTAATGCTAGTAAATAGCTTCTAAAATCTATTGATTCAATGGAACACTAGAATTTAGGGCTATAATTCATCAAAATTGCCTTCAAAGGTCTCCAAAATTATAAATAGCAAAACATAAAAACCCTAATCCGAAACTAAAGAGGAAACAGAAATACGAAATTATAAAATTAAAGCAAAAACTGAAAATCGCTAATTTGGAAGTCCAAATGATGGAATTTGGCCGAAAAGCAACGGACATCACGACCGAAGGCGTGAGTTTTGATCGTTGGCCCATTTCTAATAATATTAGGCCGAAAGACGCAAAAATCGCACACTCGCAACTTGGCCGCAACTTTGCTACAACGGACCTACGCCGACTTGCGGTCCAACTTCTCCAAGAAATCCAGCTTTGCTTCCAATTCCGCATCAGTTTAGTTCAGAATTAATATGAACAATTATAAAAAAAAAAAAAAAGAAATTATCTTAGAACATCAATCAAATTTTGGTGTAGGTTATTCGATAAATTGGTGGTTCTATCTAGACCATTAGCACAATAAACAGAAATTGAAAATGTTTGATCGATTTTTTTCTCTTACTAGTTCGGCAACATTCCGGTTTAATTTAAATTCAATTTTAATTTGAACCAAACCAGAACAGAATCGAACGAAATTGAGGAAAGCCAGAAATTGTGGTTCCGGTTTGTTGACATAAGCAAAGAACTGGCGGTGGTAGTAGCAAGGCCCTGGTAGTGACAAACAAGAATTTTCGTTTTGTTTGGCGTTTGTATGTGGGAAAGGCAATGATGTGATAGGCTCATTTCCGATATGTGATGGGACCTTTGATGGTTTTCAACCGTTGATGGTTTTCTCAATTGGAATCTAGGGATTCCACTATTACAGAGAATCCACTAACCAGCAGCAACACTTGTAAAAAATTTTCTAAATGCTCCAAAATTTGATTCTAATTACTGCATTCAGGCTTAATGTAGCCATTTTCTATCAAATAACCCATTTTTTCAAATAATTAAAACATGTTTATATCTTCCGTTAAAAGAAAAAAAAGGTTTATATCTCTAAAAGTTGGGCTAAATTTTATAGATTGCACCCCACTTTAACAAACCACTATTCTAATTTTAATTTATAATATGATAGTATTCAACTTACAATTTGTAATATGGTAGTAACCTAACTTACAATTTCATAATATAGTAGTACCATTAGCTAGATTTCCTAGTTTTCAATAGATTATAAAGAATTAAAATGTAATTTTTTTTATTTATTTTTTGGTTATCTATGATTAGAAAGAATAAACTGAAATTTATATTTGTCAAAAAAAAAACTGAAATTTATTTAAAAAAAAAACTCGATATTTAATTGAGTTAAGAAACCACATCAAAGTGAAGAGTTGAAGAGTTGGTCTTTGAGGAATTGAAATATGACAGATTTGTTAAAAAAATGCAAAAAAACTTATCAGCCAAGTTTTTCTTGGTGGTTGGAAATGAAAACAAGATTCTGTGCCAATTGTTGGATATTTGGGTTTTTAGAAACTGAAATGCTACTGCAGAAATGTAAGCCAACAAAATTATATATGAACTTATGAAAA